>JAQPPZ010011524.1:4220000-4480810 GCA_028583015.1 Wollemia nobilis
TGGTGCGTTGGGGTCTATAGGTTGGACCTCTGGAAGTTTGACCAAATTTGCCATAGACAAGCGGTCAAATAGGGAATCTCGAGACTCCATATAGGGTGTGAATTATCGTCAATGATGACACAGCTAATTTTTCTTTTGCCAATTATTTTCTTGGTCATAATTGTTGTGAGGGACCGCCTGATAATTAGCCTTTTGAGGCTGTGCTGCTTGGGCAGGCGTTGGTGTGTTAATCACAAGTTGATTGACCATGACGGGTTTCTGTTGCATTGTCCCTGTCTTGCTGTTATTTTTTGTCCATTCTTTCTTTCTTGGTTTGGAAATTTTGCCCTCCTAAATTTTGATCTCTTCGATTCTTCTGGCTTGTGGTAGGGCTTCTTCTAAAGTGGCATATTGCTGTAGCTACAATAGCATAGAGATCAATCTCAAATAGCTTTTTGAGAACATTTGCATGAGGTCAGACATAGGAGGGAGGTAATGTAGCTTTGAAAGCAAAGCCCTCCACCGGTTCCCATAGGCAACAATAGTTTCTTCCTCGTATTGCCTGAGGCTGGCTATGTCACTTAGTGACGCCTTCTTCTTGGTGTTGAAAGGGAAACGTTCAAGGAACGCATCCACCAATTGATATAAATTATGGATGCTGTGCTTTGGCAGTTGTGTAAACCAATCCGAGGCAGGGCCTGCAAACGTGGTTATGAATGTTCTTAATAGCAAAGCATCATTATCCTGAATGTCGAAGCATTGACTCAGGAATCTGGTAACGTGTTCTTGGGCGTCCTCCTCCCCTCTAAAGAGTGCCAACTAGGGCAGCTTAAAGTGTTCGAGGTAATGAGGTGTCGGCACCGATGGATGTACTGGATGACTACAAAATAAGAGTAGGGTGGGCTTTTGGTGCTCGAAAGTTTTAGTTTGTACCGACTCTAAACACTCCAAGAGCGCTTTGTATGCGGTAGAGGACTTAATCTCCTCCTCCATAACTTGTTATCGTTGTGTGTTACACGAAACTGGAGGCCTATGGAGGGGTGGCAAGATAGCACCTCCTCTGCCTTGATAGGGAATTTTGACCCATTCTTCTTGTTCATACTCCTCATAAGCTTCTTGAGGAGTTACTAGGTGAGCTCGATGAATAGGTGTGGGCACCCACAGAGGGTACCCATCATGATTCTTGGGAATGGTCTCCTACTCATATCTGGGGTGTCTTAGAGGCATCTCTTGACGAGGTCTTGGAGACCTATCATGCACTATGGGGTTGTGCCACTCGTACCTTTTCACCCTTTGTGTTTGGGGGGTTTGAACCTTTTTAGGCACAGTGGTGTGGAGTAGCTCATTTGTTTGGCATCGAATGCACTCTTTATTAAGGTGATATAATTGTTCTAACTGCTGTTGATCCTACTCAAGTTTCTTGATCTACGCTTGGGGGGCGACATGTCTAGCAAATGATAAGTCAATTTGCTATGCCGTTTTGAATCTTGGAGGCCTAGTCGCCTCTCTGATGTATCTATCTTGGTTTTGAGGATTCGAGACTTCTATGTGGCACTTCCCTCTGTCGAGATTGGCAGCATTTAATTGAGGCTTTGGCCTTAGTGGGTGGCCCTGACACCTAGCGGGTGCAAAAACGCACTGTTCTCATGCTATATATTATTCTTGAGGAAGGTAAGGGTCTTCCTCATGCTCCTGTTCATAGGTGAAAAGGGGATGGGCAGAGTTGGCTTGCCCTGCTTGATGAGCCTTGCACTCTTGATTGGTTCTTGTAGTTTTGACAACAATAGGGGGTAAAGGGGGAATAGTGTAATCATGTGGGCCCTCCTGATGGACCCCCTGCCATTCAGGTGCCTCATTGCGCGGTGACCACTCATAGCGAGCTTCTAAGGGAGGCTTCTTACGGATGTACCCTTCTTGGAAGGGTATGTGTTGGGTATTTATGGGATCTCTCCCATCTATAGTAAGTGCCATGTGTATGGAATCTTCCCGAAAGGGGCTATGTTGTGTGGGTGTGCCCCTATAGCCTCGTTCTATCAAGGCACAAAGTGGGTTGTTGTGTGTATCTGGCCGCCAAGGTGGAATAACCAAGTCCTTAGATCTATAGCAGAGATGACTTGTGCCCCCTTGGTCATTCTCCGTAGTGTCCGCTTCTGAGTGGGCTTGGCTACGGGTGAACACCATTGTGTTGCATCTATAAAATGTGTGTAGATGCTTTCTAAAAAAAAAAAGCCCTAAAATTGAAATGAGTCAGATGGGGCCCAAAATTGGGGTGTCCATCCTTCTTACAATAGACAAGACAAAAATGAAGTTTCAAGTCCTAACTCTAAATACATTAGGATATATTGACCCCCGAAAAACTCAAAAAGCATAAAAAATTAGGTTATCAAATTTAAAACCTAATTTCGGGGCACTAGATGATGGAATTTGGCCTCGAAAACTAACTTTTTTGGACAAATAGAATTCTAGGACTAAGATAGTATGTATCCTATTCTTTGTGAAGTTAATTATTTTGGGTTAGCATGGCGCCCAGTGGTATCTCAGTGGCTGATATATATAAATAGAATGGTACTCCTGGTCTGGGTGGTGCCAATACTGGCGGTGAAGCCAAGTATTATTTTATGTCGTTGAAGGATGAATGGCACTCGTCATCCCAATGGAATGCTACCCCCTTGTGCAATAATTTGTTCATGGGTCGACACTTGTCAGATAACTAAGCTATGATAAGCTTAATTGACGTGATGTTTCCCTGTAGACTTCTGAGCTGCCTGATGGTAGTTGGGGGGGCATCTCAAGGATTGCCTTGACTTTGTTTGGGTCCACCTCGATTCCTCACTTTTAGACTATGAAACCCAAGAGTTTTTCTGATGTGATTGCAAAGACACACTTCTTTGGGTTCAGTCGAACCTTGTGTTCTATGAGGTGATCGAGGATTTTGCCCAAGTCAGTGAGATGATCTGGGCGCAAGAGGGATTTTGCCAACAAATCATCCATGTAATATTCTAAAGTTTTGTGCATGTAATCATGGAAGATGTACGTCATGGCATGTTGGTAGGTGGCACCAGCATTTTTAAGGCCAAAAGGCATGACCTTATAACAAAATTTCCCCCAAGGCGTTGTGAACGCCATTTTGAATTGGTCTTCAGGATTGATGCCTATTTGGTTGTATCCAGAAAATCCATCCATTAGGGAGAGTATTTCATGACCCGTTATTGCATCTACCAATGCATCGATGCTTGGTAAAGGAAAATCATCCTTAGGACTTAATTTTTTTAAATCTTGAAAATCAGTGCATATGCAAATCCTCCCATTAGGATTTTTGATAGGCACCATGTTGGACAACCATGGCGGATAATCCACGCAATGACAAACTGTGCATCCAACAACTTTTGTAATTCATATTTGACCATTAAGGCCACTGTTGGGTGCATCTTACGTAGTTTTTGCTTCACTGGCTTGACTGTCAGATCAAGCGTTATGTTATGCGTGACTAGCTACAGATCTAGCCCCGACATGTCTTTGTATGACCATACAAAAACTTCTTTCTTCTCTTTGAGAAGTGTAATATAGTCGGCTTGCTCTTCGGGGGATAGGCTTACCCCCAGCTTGAGAATCTATGGATTCATTGGATTTGACCCGATGTCTATGTTAGTTGTTTCTTCAACTGATATGTGCGATCCGTATTCCAACTGATGTGGAATTGGGATTAAGTGGATATCATCTGCTGAATTGAGATCTACATTGGGAACCTCGGGTTCTTTTTCAGCATGAAAAATATCTTGAGTTGACCCTTGGGTAAAATGACGCATCTCACTGAAGGGCCGGTACTCTGATGGGGATGGTATTGTGTTAATGCGATCCCAGTCGATGGCATCCATGTCTAGATGCAATGACTGTGCTGGATTGGCTGTATTGCAGATGGGGGCGGTTAATTCAATGGAGATCATGTTGATGAGATGAATTTGATCTCCATTATCATAGGTGTGATGTTTCTGACATCCTGGATGATCTCTATGCATAGGATCTAGCTCTGGTGGTATGGGCTCATGTGGATCAGCTCTATGAGTGGATAAAAGGACAGGGTCTACCATTGGTGCTGATAACTCAACAAGATCCCTAGGAGAAAGTTGATCCTTATACGCCTCATGTGGTGGATTCAACATTTGGTCCCATTGCACAGGGTTGAGATTCCACTCATGCCCTGGCACTATGTTCATTTGTTCGAATAGGTCATTAATGTCCAAAGGATGTTGTTGCAGTTACATTTGATTAAGATGGGTCACCATCTTAATTTTGTCTTCATAGTCACTGTCAAAAATCAACAAACTTTCATTGATTCCTATAGCAGCAGGCAACATGTTAGACTCGTTTTGCTTGACCAAATTGATATGATTCCAATGGGGTTGTTTCGTGATTTGTAGGGAGACCTGAGTTTCTCTTAATGGCACGTGTCCGATAGGAGACTCTAAAGTGGGAGGGCTGTTAAGGCTGACAAGGTTTATGACTAAATGGAGATAATATCCTAATGTATATTGTGTGTTAGGGTTGGTGTATGGGTCTACTGCTATCCGAGCCTTGTTGCCTATCCCTAAGCCTTGCATGTCCTCGACCAAGATGTCTAGGGGTAGGGGGTGGTTGAACCCCACTCCTAACTTTTCATATGGCATTTGGCATCTAGGCTGGCAGAGGACACACATTCCTTGTTCATACCTGCCTAACCCGTATCCAAGCCAATTGCATTGGCTAAGATAGCATAAAGCGAATTCCAGGTTTGATAGGTAATTGACATATTCCGTAAAAGGGTCTTCGTCTTCTTATTTTTTCTTGGAAGGTTCAATACCATGATCAAGGCCCCCATACACAAAATTTGTCTGGTTAGGTCGGTAGCCAAGAGGAACAACACTGCCAATGGGAAGGCGAGGTCTCACCATATCCTGCAGGGACTCAAGTGTAGGCATTGCAACGATGTTTTGTACTAAATACTCCCCTAAGCCTGTGTTGGATATTTCAACAGTAATTGTTGGTGATTGAGGAGGGGGAAAGCAAGTCCTTCCTGAGTCCACTCTATGTTTGGTGGGCTAGGCGTCTTAACTTCCGTCTTGCTAGGCATCTCTTCAGTAGAGATGGTTGAGACTGACGATGGTATTTCCTTCATAGGTTGCTTTCCTTTGTCCTTCATCGTGGTCATCGTAGATGGTGCTATTGATGAAGGACTAACTGATGAAGATGGACTGGGTTGAAGATCCAAGGGCCTTGACAATGGAGATGCCTACGAATTCAAACCTTGCTTGGATGGATTCAATTGGAAATTCAAATGTGTTGATGGCAAGGTTGATTGCGGTATTAATTGCACTGAGTTGCAATACTTGAAAGGTTCTAGGTCTGCAGGAACCACATGCACTTCTCCTTCAAAGGTGTACTTGAGACACTGATGCGCTATCAAAGGCACACACTTCATGTCCCTAATCCATGGGTGGCCTAACAAGAAGTTATAAGCCATCTCACCTTCCAAGATATGGCACAATGTAGGAATTGTCTTTTGTCCCACTTGAATGGGTAGGACAATTGTGCCAATGGTTGAGCATATTACATCATTGAATGCTCGCAATGTATATGTGGAGGCTATTATGTGAGATGTAGGCAACTTCAAGTGTTTTATTGCCACTGTTGTGATGATATTACTGGTTGAACCAGTGTCTACCAACACTCTCTTGTACGGAATCCCGTTAACTTGTGCGATGACGTGTAGGGGTGGATCTGCCATATCACCAGTTACTAATTTTATCTCATCATCTCTGAAGGTGATAACTGGTTTAGAGCACCTTCGGACGTGCCCCACAAAATTGTTAAAAGCATTTGCCTCGTGGGGCTGCATCTCGATGGTTTTTAATATATCCATTAGAGCTTCACGATGAGGTGGCGATTGTTAAAAGCATTTGCTTCGCAATGGAAATCCTAGCTAACGTGGTCCGCAAGCTTTGGGTAAGCTTGCTTCTAATCATGACCACTGGTCTAGGCGGAGGAGGGTGCTGTTGAGGTGGTAACGTTGTCGATGCCTCTCCTATAGATGTTGCAGGAGTAGCTATGCTCGGATATCTCTTATTCAGAGTCACTATCCTGATCATGCCGACATATCCTTGTATAGGGTAATCTTGTGTGACTTCGTTAACTTGGATATGGTTTGTTTGTGTATCATGGGCTGGTAAGGGGTCCTTAAAGACTCCCATCTACTGGTTACATGGTGCTACGGGATTTTCTACCACTAAGGTCTTGTTATTCATCAAATATTGCACCAGGCCTTTGAACGTCCATCAAACGTTAAGGTCATGTCCTTTTCGTCGATGAAATCGACAGTACAATTCTTCTCTATAGCCTTTTGATTTTGGCGCATTGGGGTCTATAGGTTGGACCTCTGGAAGGTTGACCAAATTTGCCATAGACAAGCGGTCAAATAGGGACTCTCGAGACTCCATATAGGGTGTGAATTATCGTCGAGGACGATGCAACTGATTTTGCTTTTGCCAATTATTTTCTTGGTCATAATTGTTGTGAGGGACCACCTGATAATTAGCCTTTTGAGGCTGTGTTGCTTGGGTAGGCGTTGGTGTGTTAATCACAACTTGATTGACCGTGGCATGTTTCTGTTGTGTTGTCTGTGTCTTGCTGTTATTCTTTGTCCATTATTTCCTTTTTGGTTTGGCAATTTCACCCTCTTAAATTTTGATCTCTTTGATTCTTCTAGCTTGTGCTAGGGCTTCTTCTAAAGTGGCATATTGTTGCAGCTGCAATAGCACAGAGATCGATATCAAATAGCTTTTTGATAACATTTGCATGAGGTCAGACATAGGAGGGAGGTAAGGTAGCTTTGAAAGCAAAGCCCTCCATCGGTTCCCGTAGGCAACCATAGTTTTTTTCTTGTATTGCCTGAGGTTGGCTAGGGCACTTAGTGATGCCTTCTTCTTGGTGTTGAAAGCAAAACATTCAAGGAACGTGTCCACAAATTGATCTAAATTATGGATGCTGTGCTTTGGCATTTGTGTAAACCAATCCGAGGCAGGGCCTGTGAACATGGTTATGAATGTTCTTAATAGCAAAGCATCATTATCTTGAATGTCGAAGCATTGACTCAGGAATCTGGTAATGTGTTCTCGGGCATCCTCGTCCCCTCTAAAGAGTGCCAACTAGGGTAGCTTAAAGTGTTTGAGGTAAGGAGGTGCTGAAATCGACAGATGTATTGGATGACTGCGAAGTAAGCGTAGGGTGGGCTTTTGGTGCCCAAAAGTTGTAAACGCTCCAAGAGCGCTTTGTACACGGCAGAGGACTTAATATCCTCCTCCATAACTTGTTCCCATTATGTGTTATTGGGAATTGGGGTCCTATGGAGTGGTGGCTGGATAGCACCTCCTCTGCCTTGATAGGGCATTTTGATCCATTCTTCTTGTTCATACCCCTCATAAGCTTCTCGAGGAGTTACTGGGTGAGCTCGATGAACAGGGGTGGGCGCCCACGGAGGGTACCCATCATGATTCTTGGGGGTGGTCTCCTGCTCATATTTGGGGTGTCTTAGAGGCATCTCTTGGTGAGGTCTTGGAGACCTATCATGCACTATGGGGTTGTGCCTCTCGTACCTTTTTGCCCTCTGTGTTTGGGGGGTCTGAACCTTTTCAGGCACAGTGGTGCAGAGAAACTCATTTGTTTGGTGTCGAATGCGCTCTTTATTAAGGTGATATAATTGTTCTAGCTGCTATTGATCCTGCTCAAGTTGCTTGATCTGCGCTTTGTGGGCGGCATGTCTAGCAAATGATAAGTCAATTTGCTTTGTCGTTTTGATTCTAGGAGGCCTAGTCGCCTCTCCGATGTATCTATCTCGGTTTTGACGATCCAAGAATTCTATGTGGCACTTCCATCTATCGATATTGGCAGCATTTACTTGAGGCTCTAGCCTTAGTGGGTGGCCCTGACACCTAGCGGGTGCAGAAACGCATTGTTCCCATGCTGTATATTGTTCTTGAGGAAGGTAAAGGTCTTCCTCGTGCTCCTATTCATAGGTGAAAAGGGGACGGGCAGAGTTGGATTGCCCTGCCTGATGAGCCTTGCACTCTGGATTGGTTCTTGTAGTTTTTACAACAATAGGGGGTAAATAGGGAACAATGTAATCATGTGGGCCCTCCTGATGGACCCCCTACCATTTAGGCACCTCATTGCATGGTGACCACTCATAGCGAGCTTTTAAGGGAGGCTTCTTACGGATGTACCCTTATTGGAAGGGTATGTGTTGGGTATTTATGGGATATATCCCATCTATAGTAAGTGCCACGTGTATGGAATCTTCCCAAAAGGGGCTATGTTGTGTGGGTGTGCCCCTATAGCCTCGTTCCGTCAAGGCACAAAGTGGGCTGTTGTGTGTATCTGGCTGCCAAGGTGGAATAACCAAGTCCTTGGAGCTGTAGCGGAGATGTCTTGTGCCCCCTTGGTGATTCTTCGTAGTGTCCTCCCATGAGTGGGCTTGGCTATGGGTGAACACCATTGTGTTGCCTCTATACAAAGTGCGTAGATGCTTTCTAAAAAAAAAAACCCTAAAATTGAAATGAGTCAGATGGGGCCCAAAATTGGGGTGCGCGTCCTTATTACAATAGACAAGCCAAAAATGAAGTTTCAATTCCTAACTCTAAATGCATTAGGATATATTGACCCCCAAACAGCTCAAAAAGCGTAAAAATTTAGGTTATAAAATTTAAAACCTAATTTCGGGGCACTAGATGATGGAATTTGGCCTCAAAAACTGACTTTTTTGGACAAATAGAATTCCAAGGCTAAGATAGTATGTATCCTGTTCTTTGTGAAGTTCATTCTTCTGGGCTAGCACGACGCCCAATGCTATCTCAGTGGCTGAGATATATAAATAGAACAGTACTCCTGGTCTAGGTGGTGCCAATATTGGCAGTGAAGCCAAGTATTGTTTTATGTCGTCGAAGGCTGACTGTCACTCATCATCCCAATGGAATGCTACCCCCTTATGCAATATTTTTTTTATGGGTCGGCACTTGTCAGATAACTGAGCTATGAAATGCTTAATTGACGTGACCTTTCCCTGTAGACTTGTGAGCTGCCTGATGGTAGTTGGGGGGGGCATATCAAGGATTGCCTTGACTTTGTTTGCGTCCACCTCGATTCCTTGCTTTGAGACTATGAAACCCAAGAGTTTTCCAGATGTGACACCGAAGACGCACTTCTTGGGGTTCAGTCGGACCTTGTGTTCTATGAGGTGATCGAGGATTTTGCCCAAGTTAGTGAGATGATCTAGGCGCAAGAGGGATTTTGCCAACAAATCATCCATGTAATATTCTAAAGTTTTGTGCATGTAATCATGGAAGATGTATGTCATGGCATGTTGGTAGGTGGCGCCAGCATTTTTAAGGCCAAAAGGCATGACCTTATAAAAAAATGTCCCCCAAGGCATTGTGAACGCCGTTTTGAATTGGTATTCGAGATTGATGCGTATTTGGTTGTATCCAAAAAATCCATCCATTAGGGAGAGTATTTCATGACCCGTTGTTGCGTCTACCAATGTGTCGATGCTTGGTAAAGGAAAATAATCCTTAGGACTTGCTTTGTTTAAATGTTGAAAATTAGTGCATATGCAAATCCTCCCATCAGGATTTTTGATGGGCACCATGTTGGACAACCATGACGGATAATCCACGCAGATGACAAACTGTGCATCCAACAGCTTCTGTAATTCATATTTGACCATTAAGGCCATTGTCAGGTGCATCTTACATAGTTTTTGCTTCACTGGCTTGACTGTCGGATCAAGCGTCAGGTTATGCATGACTAGCTATGGATCTAGCCCCGACATGTCTTTGTATGACCATGCAAAAACATCTTTCTTCTCTTTGAGAAGTGTAATATAGTCGGCTTTCTCTTCGGGGGATAGGCTTACCCCCAGCTTGAGAATATGTGGATTTATTGGATTTGAGTCGATGTCTACGTCAGTTGTTTCTTCAACTAACATGTGTGATCTGTCTTCCAACTGATGTGGAATTGGGATTAAGTGGATATCATCTGCTGAATTGAGATCTACATTGGGAACCTCAGGTTCTTCTTCCGCATGAAAAATATCCTGAGTTGACCTTGGGGTAAAATGATGCATATCACTAAAGGGCCAGTACTCTGATGGGGATGGTATTGTGTTAATGCGATCCCAGTCGATGGCATCCTTGTCTAGATGCAATGACTATGCTGGATTGGCTGTATTGCGGATGGGGGTGGTTAAGTCAATGGAGATCATGTTGATGAGATGAATTTGATCTCCATTATCGCAGGTGTGATGTTTTTGACATCCTGGATGATCTCTATGTACAGGATCTAGCTCTGGTGGTATGGGCTCATGTGGATCAACTCTATGAGCAGATAAAAGGACAAGGTCTACCATTGGTGTTGATAACTCAATAGGATCCCTAGGCAAAAGTTGATCCCTATACGCCTCATGTGGTGGATTCAACATTTGGTCCCATTGCGCGGGGTTGAGATTCCACTCATGCCCTGGCACTATGTTCATTTGTTCGAATAGGTCATTAATGTCCAAAGGATGTTGTTGCGGTCACATTTGATTAAGATGGGTTACCATCTCAATTTTGTATTCATAGTCACTGTCAAAAATAACAAACTTTCGTTGATTCCTACAACGGTCGACGACATGTTAGACTCGTTTTGCTCGACCAAATTGATATGATTCCAAAGGGTTCGATAGGAGACTCCAAGGGGGAGGGCTGTTAAGGCTGACAAGGTTTATGACTAAAGGGAGATAATATCCTAATGTATATTGTGTGTTAGGGTTGGTGTATGGGTCTACTGCTATCCGAGCCTTGTTGCCTATCCCTAAGCCTTGCATGTCCTCGACCAAGATGTCTAGGGGTAGGGGGTGGTTGAACCCCACTACTAACTTGTCATATGGAATTTGGTATCTAGGCTGGCAGAGGACACGCATTCCTTGTTCATACCTACCTAACCCGTATCCATGCCAATTGCATTGGCTAAGATAGCCTAAAGCAAAATCTGGGTTTGATAGGTAATTGACATCTTCCATAAAAGGGTCTTCATATTCTTCCTTTTTCTTGGAAGGTTCAGTACCATGATCAAAGCCCCCGTACACAAAATTTGTCTAGTTAGGCAGGTATCCGAGAGGAACAACACTGCCAATGGGAAGGCGAGGTCTCCCCATATCCTGCAGGGACTCAAGTGTAGGCATTGCAACGATGTTTTCTACTAAATACTCCCATAAGCCCATGTTGGCTATTTCAATAGTAATTTTTGGCGATTGAGGGGGGGAAAGCAAGTCCTTCCTGAGTCCACTCTATGTCTGGTGGGCTAGGCATCTCAACTTCCATCTTGCTAGGCATCTCTTCAGTAGAGATGGTTAAGACTGATGATGGTATTTCCTTCATAGGTTGCTTTCCTTTGCCCTTCGTCGTGGTCATCATAGATGGCGCTGTTGATGAAGGACTAACTGATAAAGATGGACTGGGTTGAAGATTCAAGGGGCTTGACAATGGAGATGCCTACGAAGTTGAACCCTGCTTGGATGGATTCAATTGGAAATCCACATGTGTTGATGGCAAGGTTTATTGCGGTATTAATTGCATCGAGTTGCAATACTTGAAAGGTTCCAAGTCTGTGGGAACCACATGCACTTCTCCTTCAAAGGTGTACTTGAGACACTGGTGCGCTATCGAAGGGACACACTTCATGTCCCTAATCCATGGGCGGCCTAACAAGATGTTATAAGCCATCTCACCTTCCAAGATATGGCACAATGTAGGAATTTTTTTTTGTCCCACTTGAATGGGTAGGACAATTGTGCCAACGGTTGAGCATATTGCATCATTGAATGCTCGCAATGTATATGTGGAGGCTATTATGTGAGATGCAGGCAACTTCAAGTGTTTTAGTGCCACTGTCGTGATGATATTACTGGACGAACCAGTGTCTACCAACACTCTCTTGTACGGAATCCCATTAACCTGAGCGATGACATGTAAGGGTGGATCTGCCATATCACCAGTTACTGATTTGATCTCATCATCTCTGAAGGTGATAACTGGTTTAGAGCACCTTCGGATGTGCCCTATGAAATTGTTAAAAGCATTTGTCTCATGGGGTTGCATCTCGATGGTTTTTAATATATCCATTAGAGCTTCACGATGAGGTGGTGATTGTTGTATAAGCTCATAAATGGAAATCCTAGCTGACGTGGTCCGCAAGCTTTGGGTAAGCTTGCTTCAAGTCGTGACCACTGGTCTAGGTAGAGGAGGGTGCTGTTGAGGTGGTAAAATTGTTGATGCCTCTCCTATAGCTGTTGCAGGAGTAGCTATGCTCAGATATCTCTTATTCTGAGTCACTATTCTGATCATGCTGACATATCCTTGTATAGGGTAATCTTGTGTGACTTTGTTAACTTGGATATGCTTTGTTTATGTATCATGGGCTGGTAAGGGGTCCTTAAAGACTCCCATATGCTAGTTACCTGGTGCTATGGGATTGTCTACCACTAAGGTCTTGTTATCGATCAAATATTGCACCAGGCCTTTGAACATCCAGTAAACGTTAAGGTCGTGTCCTTTCTGTCGATGAAATTGACAGTACAATTCTTCTCTATAGCCTTTTGATTTTGGTGCATTGGGGTCTATAGGTTGGACCTCTGGAAGGTTTACCAAATTTTCCATAGAAAAGCGGTCAAATAGGGACTCTCGAGACTCCATATAGGGTGTGAATTGTCATCGAGGATGACACAGCTGATTTTGCTTTTGCCAATTGTTTTCTTGGTCATAATTGTTGTGAGGGACTGCCTGATAATTAGCATTTTGAGGCTGTGCTACTTGGGTGGGCATTGTTGTGTTAATCGCAACTTGATTGACCGTGGCGGTTTTTCATTGCGTTGTCCCTGTCTTGCTATTATTCTTTGTCCATTCTTTCTTTTTTATTTTGGCAATTTCGCCCTCCTAAATTTTGATCTCTTCGATTCTTCTGGCTTATGCCAGGGCTTCATATAAAGTGGCATATTTCTGTAGCTATAATAGCATAGAGATCTATCTCAAACAGCTTTTTGAGAACATTTGTGTGAGGTCAGACATAGGAGGGAGGTAAGGTAGCTTTGAAAGCAAAGCCCTCCACCGGTTCCCATAGGAAACAATAGTTTCTTCCTCATATTACCTGAGGCTGGCTAGGTCACTTAGTGACACCTTCTTCTTGGTTTTGAAAGTGAAACGTTCAAGGAACGCATCCACCAATTGATCTAAATTATGGATGTTGTGCTTTAGCAATTGTGTAAACCAATCCAAGGCAGGGCCTGCGAACGTGGTTATGAATGTTCTTAATAGCAAAGCATCATTATCCTGAATGCCGAAGCATTGACTCAAGAATCTAGTAACGTGTTCTTGGGCGTCCTCCTCCCCTCTAAAGAGTGCCAACTAGGGTAGCTTAAAGTGTTTGGGGTAAGGAGGTGCCGGCACCGACGGATGTACTGGATGACTGTGAAGTAAGCGTAGGGTGGGCTTTTGGTGCCCAGAAGTTTTAGTTTCTACCGACTCTAAATACTCCAAGAGCACTTTGTACACGATAGAGGACTTAATCTCCTCCTCCGTAACTTGTTCCCGTTGTGTGTTACAGGAAACTGGGGGCCTATGGAGGGGTGGCCGGATAGCACATCCTCTGCCTTGATAGGGCGTTTCGACCCATTCTTCTTGTTCATACTCCTCATAAGCTTCTCGAGGAGTTACTGGGTTAGCTCGATGAACAGGGGTGGGCACCCACGAAGGGTACCCATCATGATTCCTGGGGGTGGTCTCCTACTCATATCTGAGGTGTCTTAGAGGCATCTCTTGGTGAGGTCTTGGAGACCTATCATGCACTATGGCGTTGTGCCTCTCATACCTTTTTGCCCTCTATGTTTGGGGGGTTTGAACCTTTTCAGGCATAGTAGTGCAAAGCAGCTCATTTGTTTGGTGCCGAATGTGCTCTTTATTAAGGTGATATAATTGTTTTAGATGCTAATGATCATTCTCAAGTTGCTTGATTTGCGCTTTGCGGGTGACATGTCTAGCAAATTATAAGTCAATTTTCTCTATCGTTTTGATTCTAGGAGGCCTAGTCGCCTCTCCAATGTATCTATCTCAGTTTTGAGGATCCGAGACTTCTATGTGGCACTTCCCTCTGTCGAGATTGGCGGCATTTACTTGAGGCATTAGCCTTAGTGGGTGGCCCTAACACCTAGCAGGTGCAGAAATGCATTGTTCCCGTGCTGTATATTGTTCTTGAGGAAGGTAAGGGTCTTCCTTGTGCTCCTGTTCATAGGTGAAAAGGGGACGGGTAGAGTTGGCTTGCCTTGCCTGATGAGCCTTGCACTCTGGATTGGTTCTTGAAGTTTTGACAACAATAGGGGGTAAAGGAGGAACTGTGTAATCATGTGGGCCCTCCTGATGGACCCCCTGTCATTTAGGTTCCTCATTGCGTATTGACCACTCATAGCGAGCTTCTAATGGAGGCTTCTTACGGATGTACCCTTCTTAGAAGGGTATGTGTTGAGTATTTATGGGATCTCTCCCATCTATAGTAAGTGCCACGTGTATGGAATCTTCCCGAAAGGGGCTATGTTGTGTGGGTGTGCCCCTATAGCCTCGTTTTGTCAAGGCACAAAGTGGGCTGTTGTGTGTATCTGTCCACCAAGGTGGAATAACCAAGTCCTTGGAGCTGTAGCGTAGATGACTTGTGCCCCCTTGGTCATTCTCCACAGCGTCTACCCATGAGTGGGCTTGGCTACGGGTGAAAACCATTGTGTTGCCTCTATACAAAGTGCGTAGATGCTTTCTAAAAAAAAAATCCCTAAAATTGAAATGAGTCAGATGGGGCTCGAAATTGGAGTGTGCATCCTTCTTACAATAGAAAATCCAAAAATGAAGTTTCAAGTCCTAACTCTAAATATATTAGGAGATATTGACCCCCGAACAGCTCAAAAAGTGTAAAAAGTTAGGTTATCAAATTTAAAACCTAATTTCAGGGCACTAGATGATGGAATTTGGCCTCGAAAACTGAATTTTTTGGACAAATAGAATTCTAGGGCTAAGATAGTATGTATCCTATTCTTTGTGAAGTTCATTTTTCTGGGCTAGCAAGGCGCCCAGTGCTATCTCAGTGGCTGAGATATATAAATAGAACGGTACTCCTGGTGCTGGTGGTGCCAATGCGCGGTGAAGCCAAGTATTGTTTTATGTCGTCAAAGGCTGACTGGCACTCGTCATCCCAATGGAATGCTACCCCCTTGTGCAATAATTTGTTCATGGGTCGGCACTTTTCAGATAACTGAGCTATGAAAAGCTTAATTGATGTGACCTTTCCCTGCAGACTTCTGAGCTGCTTGATGGTAGTTGGGGGGGCATCTAAAGGATTGTCTTGACTTTGTTTGGGTCCACCTCGATTCCTCGCTTTGAGACTATGAAACCCAAGAGTTTTCTAGATGTGATGCCGAAGATGCACTTCTTGGGGTTCAATCAGACCTTGTGTTCTATGAGGCGATCGGGGATTTTGCCCAAGTCAGTGAGATGATCTAGGTGCAAGAGGGATTTGGCCAACAAATCATCCATGTAATATTCTAAATTTTTGTGCATGTAATCATGGAAGATGTATGTCATGGCACGTTGGTAGGTGGCGCCAGCATTTTTAAGGCCAAAAGGCATGACCTTATAACAAAATGTCCCCCAAGGCGTTGTGAACGTAGTTTTGAATTGGTCTTCGATATTGATGCGTATTTGGTTGTATCCAAAAAATCCATCCATTAGGGAGAGTATTTCATGACCCGCTATTACGTCTACCAATGCGTCGATGCTTGGTAAAGGAAAATCATCCTTAGGACTTGCTTTGTTTAAATCTTGAAAATCAGTGCATATGCGAATCCTCCCGTCAGGCTTTTTTATGGGCACCATGTTGGACAATCATGGCAGATAATCCACGTAGATGACAAACTATGCATCCAACAGCTTCTGTAATTCATATTTGACCATTAAGGCCACTGTAGGGTGCATCTTACGTAGTTTTTGCTTCACTGGCTTTACTGTCGGATCAAGCGTCTGGTTATGCGTGACTAGCTGTGGATCTATCCCCGTCATGTCTTTGTATGACCATGCAAAAACTTCTTTCTTCTCTTTGAGAAGTGTAATATAGTTCGCTTGCTCTTCGGGAGATAAGCTTATCCCCAGCTTGAGAATCTGTGGATTCATTCTATTTGAGCCGATGTCTATGTTAGTTGTTTCTTCAACTAACATGTGCGATCCATATTCCAAATGATGTGGAATTGGGATTAAGTGGATATCATCTGCTGAATTGAGATTTGCATTAGGAACCTCGGGTTCTTCTTCAGCATGAAAAATATCCTGAGTTGACCCTGGGGTAAAATGACACATCTCACTAAAGGGCTAGTACTCTAATGGGGATGGTATTCTGTTAATGCGATCCCAGTTGATGGTATCCATGTCTAGATGCAATGACTGTGATGGATTGGCTATATTGTGGATGGGGGTGGTTAAGTTAATGGAGATCATGTTGATGAGATGAATTTGATCTCCATTATTGCAGGTGTAATGTTTTTGACATCCTAGATGATCTCTATGTACATGATTTGGCTCTGGTGGTATGGGATCATGTGGATCAGCTCTATGAACGGATAATAGGACATGGTCTTCCATTGGTGCTAATAACTCAATAGGATCCCTAGGTGAAAGTTGATCCCTATACGCCTCATGTGGTGGATTCAACATTTGGTCCCATTGTGCGGGGTTGAGATTCCACTCATGCCCTGGCACTATGTTCATTTGTTCGAATAGGTCATTAATGTCCAAAGGATGTTGTTGCGGTCGCATTTGATTAAGATGGGTCACCATGTCAATTTTTTATTCATAGTCACTGTCAAAAATCAACAAACTTTTGTTGATTCCTACAAAGGCCAGCGACATGTTAGACTTGTTTTGCTCGACCAAATTTATATGATTCCAACGGGGTTATTTCATGACTTGTAGGGAGACCTGAGTTTCTTGTAATGGTACAGGTCTGACAGGAGACTCCAAAGGGGGAGGGCTGTTAATGATGACAAGGTTTATAACTAAAGGGAGATAATCTCCTAATGTATATTGTGTGTTAGGGTTGGTGTATGGGTCTACTACTATCCGAGCCTTGTTGCCTATCCCTAAGCCTTGCATGTCCTCGACCAAGATGTCTAGGGGTAGGGGGTGGTTGAACCCCACTCCTGAGTTTTCATATGGCATTTGGCATCTAGGCTAGCAGAGGACACGCATTCCTTGTTCATACCTGCCTAAATCGTATCCATGCCAATTGCATTGGCTAAGATAGCATAAAGAAAAATCTGGGTTTGATAGGTAATTGACATCTTTCGTAAAATGGTCTGCGTCTTCTTCTTTTTTCTTGGAAGGTTCAGTACCATGATCAAGGCCCCTGTACACAAAATTTGTCTGGTTAGGCGGGTAGCCGAGAGGAACAACACTGCCAATGGGAAGGCGAGGTCTCCCCATATCCTGTAGGGACTCAAGTGTAGGCGTTGCAACGATGTTTTGTACTAAATACTCCCCTAATCCCATGTTGGCTATTTCAACAGTAATTATGGCGATTGAGGGGGGGGAAAGCAAGTCCTTCCTGAGTCCACTCTATGTCTGGTGGGCTAGGCATATCAACTTCTGTATTTCTAGGCATCTCTTCAGTAGAGATGGTTGAGACTGATGATGGTATTTCTTTCATAGGTTGCTTTCCTTTGTCCTTCATTATGGTCATCATAGATGGCACTGTTGATGAAGGAATAATCGATGAAGATGGACTGGGTTAAAGATCCAAGGGCCTTGACAATGGAGATGCCTACGAAGTCAAACCCTACTTGGATGGATTCGATTGGAAATCCACATGTGTTGATGGCAAGGTTGATTGCGGTATTAATTGCATCGAGTTGCAATACTTGAAAGGTTACAAGTCTACGGGAACCACATGCACTTCTCCTTCAAAGGTTTACTTGAGACACTGGTGCGCTATCGAAGGGACACACTTCATGTCCCTAATCCATGGGTGGCCTAACAAGATGTTATAAGCCATATCACCCTCCAAGATATGGCACAATGTAGGAATTGTCTTTTGTCCCACTTGAATGGGTAGGACAATTGTGCCAACGGTTGAGCATATTACATCATTGAATGCTCACAATGTATATGTGGAGGCTGTTATGTGAGATGTAGACAACTTCAAGTGTTTTAGCGCCGCTTTCGTGATGATATTGCTGGATGAACCAGTGTCTACCAACACTCTCTTGTACAAAATCTTGTTAACCTATGTGATGACATGTAGGGGTGGATCTGCCATATCACCAGTTACTGATTTGATCTCATCATCTCTAAAGGTGATAACTGGTTTAGAGCACCTTCAGATGTGCCCCACAAAATTGTTAAAAGTGTTTGCCTCGTGGGGCTGCATCTCGATGGTTTTTAATATATCCATTAGAGCTTTGCAATGAGGTGGTGATTGTTGTATAAGGTCATAGATGGAAATCCTAGCTGACGTGGTCCGCAAGATTTGGGTAAGATTGCTTCGAATCATGACCACTGGTCTAGGCGGAGGAGGGTGCTATTGAGGTGGTAACATTGTTGATGCATCTCCTATAGCTGTTGGAGGAGTAGTTGTGCTCATATATCTCTTATTCTGAGTCACTATGCTGATCATGCCGACATATCCTTGTATAGGGTAATCTTGTGTGATTTTGTTAACTTGGATATGCTTTATTTGTGTATCATGGGCTGGTAAGGGGTCCTTAAAGACTCCTGTCTGCTAGTTACCTGGTGCTACGGGATTTTATACCACTAAGGTCTTGTTATCGATCAAATCTTGCACTAGGCCTTTGAACGTCTAGCAAACATTAAGATCGTGTCATTTTCGTCGATGAAAGCGATAGTACAATTATTCACTATAGCCTTTTGATTTTGGCACGTTGGGGTCTATAGGTTGGACATCTGGAAGGTTGACCAAATTTGTCGTAGACAAGCGGTCAAATAGGGACTCTCGAGACTCCATATAGGGTGTGAATTGTCGTCGAGGACGATGCAGCTAATTTTGCTTTTGCCAATTGTTTTCTTAGTCATAATTGTTGTGAGGGACTGCCTGATAATTAGCCTTTTGAGGATGTGCTGCTTGGGAAGGCGTTGGTGTGTTAATCACAACTTGATTTATCATGGTAGGTTTCTGTTGTGTTGTCCCTATCTTGCTGTTATTCTTTGTCCATTCTTTCTTTTTTGGTTTGGCAATTTCGCCCTCCTAAATTTTGATCTCTTCAATTCTTCTGGCTTGTGCCAAGGCTTCTTCTAAAGTGGCATATTGCTGTAGCTGCAATAGCATAGAGATTGATCTCAAACAACTTTTTAAGAGCATTTGCATGAGGTCAGACATAGGAGGGAGGTAAGGTAGCTTTGAAAGCAAAGCCCTCCACCGGTTCCCATAGACAACCATAGTTTCTTCCTCGTATTGCCTGAGGTTGGCTAGGTCACTTAGTGACGCCTTCTTCTTGGTTTTGAAAGCAAAAAGTTCAAGGAACGTGTCCACCAATTGATCTAATTTATGGATGTTGTGCTTTGGCAGTTATGTAAACCAATCCGAGGCAGGGCTTGCGAATGTGGTTATGAATGTTCTTAATAGCAAAGCATCATTATCCTGAATTCTGAAGCATTGACTCAAGAATTTGGTAACGTGTTCTTGGGTGTCCTCCTCCCCTCTAAAGAGTGCCAACTGGGGTAGCTTAAAGTGTTTGGGTTAAGGAGGTGCCGACACCGACGGATGTACTGGATGACTGTGAAGTAAGCATAAGGTGGGCTTTTGGTGCCCGAAAGTTTTAGTTTCTATCGACTCTAAACACTCCAAGAGCGCATTGTACATGGCAGAGGACTTAATCTCCTCCTCTGTAACTTGTTCCCATTGTGTGTTACGGGAAACTGGAGGCCTATGGAGGGGTGGCTGGATAGCACCTCCTCTGCCTTGATAGGGTGTTTCGACCATTCTTCTTGTTCATACTCCTCATAAGCTTCTCGAGGAGTTACTGGGTGAGCTCAATGAATAGGGGTGGGCACCCACGAAGGGTACCCATCATGATTCCTGGGGGTGGTCTCCTACTAATATCTGAGGTGTCTTAGAGGCATCTCTTGATGAGGTCTTGGAGACCTATCATGCACTATGGGGTTGTGCCTCTCGTACATTTCTGCCCTCTATGTTTGGGGGGTCTAAACCTTTTTAGGCATAGTGGTGCAGAGCAGCTCATTTGTTTGGCATCGAATGCGCTCTTTATTAAGGTGATATAATTGTTCTAGCTGCTATTGATCCTGCTCAAGTTGCATGATCTACGCTTGGCAGGTGACATGTCTAGAAAATGATAAGTCAATTTGCTCTATAATTTTGATTATAGGAGGCCTAGTCGCCTATTCGATGTATCTATCTCAATTTTGAAGATCTGGGACTTCTATGTGGCGCTTCCCTCTGCGCTTCAAGGCAAAAAGTGGGTTGTTGTGTGTATCTAGCCGCCAAGGTGGAATAACCAAGTCCTTGGAGCTATAGTGGAGATGACTTGTGCCCCCTTGGTCATTCTCCGCAGCATCCGCCCGTGAGTGGGCTTGGCTACAGGTGAACACCATTGTGTTGCCTCTATACAAAGTGCGTAGATGCTTTCTAAAAAAAAAAAAAACCCTAAAATTGAAATGAGTCATATGGGGCCCAAAATTGGGGTGTGCATCCTTCTTACAATAGACAAGCCAAAAATGAAGTTTCAAGTCCTAACTCTAAATACATTAGGAGATATTGACCCCCGAACAACGAGAACCTCGAGTTCTTCTTCAGCATGAAAAATATCCTGAGTTGACCCTGGGGTAAAATGATGCATCTCACTAAAGGGATAGTACTTTGATGGGGATGGTATTGTGTTAATGCGATCCCAGTCGATGGCATCCATGTCTAGATGCAATGACTATGCTGGATTGGCTGTATTGTGGATGGGGGAAGTTAAGTCAATGGAGATCATGTTGATGAGATGAATTTGATCTCCATTACCGTAGGTGTGATATTTCTGACATCCTGGATGATCTCTATGTACAATATTTGGCTCTAGTGGTATGGTCTCATGTGGATCAACTCTATGAGGAGATAAAATGACAGGGTCTGCCATTGGTGCTGATAACTCAACATGATCCCTAGGTGAAATTTGATCCCTATACGCCTCATGTGGTGGATTCAAAATTTTGTACCATTGCGTGGGGTTGAGATTTCACTCATGCCCTGGCACTATGTTCATTTGTTCGAATAGGTCATTAATGTCCAAAGTATGTTGTTGCGATCGCATTTGATTAAGATGGGTCACCATCTCAATTTTGTCTTCATAGTCACTATCGAAAATCAACAAACTTTTGTTGATTCCTATAGAAGCCGGTGACATGTTAGACTCATTTTGCTCGACCAAATTGATATGATTCGAATGGGGTTGTTTCATGATTTGTAGGGAGACCTGAGTTTCTTGTAATGGCATGGGTTCGATAGGAGACTCCAAAGAGGGAGGGTTGTTAAGGCTGACAAGGTTTATGACTAAAGGGAGATAATCTCCTAATGTATATTGTGTGTTAGGGTTGGTGTATGGGTCTACTGCTATCCCAGCCTTGTTGCCTATCCCTAAGCCTTGCATGTCCTCGACCAAGATGTCTAGGGGTAGGGGGTGGTTGAACCCCACTCCTGAGTTGACATATGACATTTGGTATCTAGGCTGGTAGAGGACACACATTCCTTGTTCATACCTGCCTAGCCCGTATCCATGCCAATTGCATTGGCTAATATAGCGTAAAGTGAAATCCGGGTTTGATAGGTAATTGACATCTTCCATAAAAGGGTCTTCATCTTCTTATTTTTTCTTGGAAGGTTTAGTACCATGATCAAGGCCCCTGTACACAAAATTTGTCTGGTTAGGCGGGTAGCCGAGAGGAACAACACTGCCAATGGGAAGGCGAGGTCTCCCCATATCGTGCAGGGACTCAAGTGTAGGCGTTGCAATGATGTTTTGTATTAAATACTCCCCTAAGCCCATGTTGGATATTTCAACAATAATTTTTTATGATTGAGGGGTGGAAAGCAAGTCCTTCCTGAGTCCACTCTATGTCTGGTGGGCTAGGCGTCTCAACTTCTGTCTTACTAGGCATCTCTTCAGTAGAGATGGTTGAGACTGAAGATGGTATTTACTTCATAGGTTGCTTTCCTTTGTCCTTCATCGTGGTCATCATAGATGGCACTGTTGATGAAGGACTAACCGATGAAGATGGACTGGGTTGAAGATCCAAGGGCCTTGACAATGGAGATGCCTGCGAAGTCGAACCCTACTTGGATGGATTCAATTGGAAATCCACATGTGTTGATAGCAAGGTTTATTGCGGTATTAATTGCATCGAGTTGCAATACTTGAAAGGTTCCAAGTCTATGGGAACCACATGCACTTCTCCTTCAAATGTGTACTTGAGACACTGGTGCGCTATCGAAGGGACACACTTCATGTCCCTAATCCATGGGCAGCCTAACAAGATGTTATAAGCCATCTCACCTTCCAAGATATGGCACAATGTAGGAATTGTCTTTTGTCCCACTTGAATGGGTAGGACAATTGTGCCAACGGTTGAGCATATTGCATCATTGAATGCTCACAATGTATATGTGGAGGCTGTTATGTTAGATGCAGGAAACTTCAAGTGTTTTAGTGTCACTGTCGTGATGATTTTATTGGATGAACCAGTGTCTACCAACACTCTCTTGTACGAAATCCTGTTAACCTGCACGATGATGTGTAGGGGTGGATCTGCCATATCACCAGTTACTAATTTGATCTCATCATCTCTGAAGGTGATAAATAGTTCAAAGCACCTTTGGACATGCCCCATGAAATTGTTAAAAGTGTTTGCCTCGTGGGGCTGCATCTCGATGGTTTTTAATAAATCCATTAGAGCTTCGTGATGAGGTGGTGATTGTTGTATAAGCTCATAGATGGAAATCCTAGCTGACGTGGTCTGCAAGCTTTGGGTAAGCTTGCTTCGAATTGTGACCATTGGTCTAGGTGGAGGAGGGTGTTGTTGAGGTGGTAACATTGTTGATGCCTCTCCTATAGCTATTGTAGGAGTAGCTGTGCTTGGATATCTCTTATTTTGAGTCACTATGCTGATCATGCCGACATATTCTTGTATAGGGTAATCTTGTGTGACTTCGTTAACTTGGATATGCTTTGTTTGTGTATCATGGGCTGGTAAGGGATCCTTAAAGACTCCCATCTATTGGTTACCCGGTGCTACGAGATTGTCTACCACTAAGGTCTCGTTATCGATCAAATCTTGCACCAGGCCTTTGAACATCCAGCAAACGTTAAGGTCGTGTCCTTTTCATCGATGAAATTGATAGTATATTTATTCTCTATAGCCTTTTGATTTTAGTGCATTTGGGTCTATAGGTTGGACCTCTGGAAGGTTGACCAAATTTTCCATAGACAAGCGGTCAAATAGGGACTCTCGAGACTCCATATAGGGTGTGAATTGTCGTCGAGGATGACACAGCTGATTTTGCTTTTGCCAGTTGTTTTCTTGGTCATAATTGTTGTGAGGGACCACCTGATAATTAGCCTTTTGAGGCTGTGCTGCTTGGGAAGGTGTTGGTGTGTTAATCACAACTTGATTGATCATGGTAAGTTTCTGTTGTGTTGTCCCTATCTTGCTGTTATTCTTTGTCCATTCTTTCTTTTTTGTTTTGGCAATTTTGCCCTCCTAAATTTTGATCTCTTCGATTCTTCTGGCTTGTGCCAAGGCTTCTTCTAAAGTGGCATATTGCTGCAGCTGCAATAGCATAGAGATTGATCTCAAACAACTTTTTGAGAGCATTTGCGTGAGGTCAGACATAGGAGGGAGGTAAGGTAGCTTTGAAAGCAAAGCCCTCCACCGGTTCCCATAGACAACCATAGTTTCTTCCTCGTATTGCCTAAGGTTGGATAGGGCACTTAGTGACGCCTTATTCTTGGTGTTGAAAGAAAAATGTTTAAGGAACGTGTCCACCAATTGATCTAATTTATGGATGCTGTGCTTTGGAAGTTATGTAAACCAATCCGAGGCAGGGCCTGCGAATGTGGTTATGAATGTTCTTAATAGCAAAGCATCATTATCCTGAATTCTGAAGCATTGACTCAAGAATTTGGTAACGTGTTCTTGGGTGTCCTCCTCCCCTCTAACGAGTGCCAACTGGGGTAGCTTAAAGTTTTCGGGGTAAGGAGGTTCTGAAACCGACGGATGTACTGGATGACAGTGAAGTAAGCGTAAGGTGGGATTTTGGTGCCCGAAAGTTTTAGTTTCTACCGACTCTAAACACTCCAAGAGCGCATTGTACGTGGCAGAGGACTTAATCTCCTCCTCTGTAACTTGTTCCTGTTGTGTGTTACGGGAAACTGGAGGCCTATGGAGGGGTGGCTGGATAGCACCTCCTCTGCCTTGATAGGGCATTTCGACCCATTCTTCTTGTTCATACTCCTCATAAGCTTCTCGAGGAGTTACTGGGTGAGCTCAATGAATAGGGGTGGGTGCCCACAGAGGGTACCCATCATGATTCCTGGGGGTGGCATCCTACTCATATATGAGGTGTCTTAGAGGCATCTCTTGATGAGGTCTTGGAGACCTATCATGAACTATGGGGTTGTGCCTCTCGTACCTTTCTGCCCTCTGTGTTTGGGGGGTCTGAACCTTTTTAGGCATAGTGGTGCAGAGCAGCTCATTTGTTTGGCACCGAATGCGCTCTTTATTAAGGTGATATAATTGTTCTAGCTGCTATTGATCCTGCTCAAGTTGCTTGATCTGCGCTTGGTAGGCGACATGTCTAGCAAATGATAATTCAATTTGCTCTATCGTTTTGATTATAGGAGGCCTAGTCGCCTATTCGATGTATCTATCTCAATTTTGAAGATCTGGGACTTCTATGTGGCGCTTCCCTCTGTCGATATTGGCAGCATTTACTTGAGGCTCTGGCCTTAGTGGGTGGCCCTAACACCTAGCGGGTGCAAAAATGCATTGTTCTCGTGTTGTATATTGATCTTGAGGAAGGTAAGGGTCTTCCTCATGCTCTTGTTCATAGGTGAAAAGGGGACAGGCAGAGTTGGTTTGCCCTTCCTGATGAGCCTTGCACTCTAGATTGGTTCTTATAGTTTTGACAACAATAGGGGGTAAAGGGGGAACAATGTAATCATGTGGGCCCTCCTGATGGACCCCCTACCATTCAGGCACCTCATTGTGCGGTGACCACTTATAGCGAGCTTCTAAGGGAGGCTTCTTACGGATGTATCCTTATTGGAAGGGTATGTGTTGGGTATTTATGGGATCTCTCCCATCTATAGTAAGTGCCACATGTATGGAATATTCCCAAAAGGGGTTATGTTGTGTGGGTGTGCCCCTATAGCCTTGTTCCATCAAGGCACAAAGTGGGCTGTTGTGTGTATCTGGCCGCCAAGGTGGAATAACCAAGTCCTTGGAGCTGTAGCGGAGATGACTTGTGCCCCCTTGGTCATTCTCCGTAGCATCCACCCATGAGTGGGCTTGGCTACGGGTGAACACCATTGTGTTGCCTCTATACAAAGTGCGTAGATGCTTTCTAAAAAAAAAAAAACCCTAAAATTGAAATGAGTCAGATGGGGCCCAAAATTGGGGTGTGCATCCTTCTTACAATAGACAAGCCAAAAATGAAGTTTCAAGTCCTAACTCTAAATACATTAGGAGATATTGACCCTCGAACAGTGCAAAAAGCATGAAAAATTAGGTTATCAAATTTAAAACCTAATTTCGGGGCACTAGATGATGGAATTTGGCCTCGAAAACTGACTTTTTTGGACAAATAGAATTCCAGGGCTAAGATAGTATGTATCCTGTTCTTTGTGAAGTTCATTCTTCTGGGCTAGCAGGGCGCCAAGTGCTATCTCAGTGGCTGAGATATATAAATAGAACGGTACTCCTGGTCTAGGTGGTGCCAATACTGGCGGTGAAGCCATGTATTGTTTTATGTCGTCGAAGGCTAACTGGCACTCGTCATCCCAATGGAATGCTACCCCCTTATGCAATAATTTGTTCATGGGTAGACACTTGTCAGATAACTGAGCTATGAAACACTTAATTGACGCGACCTTTCCTTGCAGACTTCTGAGCTGCCTGATGGTAGTTGGGGGGGGCATCTCAAGGATTGCCTTGACTTTGTTTGGGTCCACCTCGATTCCTCACTTTGAGAGTATGAAACCCAAGAGTTTTCTAGATGTGACACCAAAGACGCACTTCTTGGGGTTCAGTCGGACCTTGTGTTCTATGAGGTGATCGAGGATTTTGCCCAAGTCAGTGAGATGATTTGGGTGCAAGAGGGATTTGGCCAACAAATCATCCATGTAATATTCTAAATTTTTGTGCATGTAATCATGGAAGATGTACGTCATGGCACGTTGGTAGGTGGCACCAGCATTTTTAAGGCCAAAAGGCATGACCTTATAACAAAATGTCCCCCAAGGCATTGTGAATTCGTTTTGAATTGGTCTTCAGGATTGATGCGTATTTGGTTGTATCCAAAAAATCCATCCATTAGGGAGAGTATTTCATGACCCGCTATTGCATCTACCAATGCGTCGATGCCTGGTAAAGGAAAATCATCCTTAGGACTTGCTTTGTTTAAATCTTGAAAATCAGTGCATATGCGAATCCTCCCGTCAGGCTTTTTGATGGGCACCATGTTGGACAACCATGGCGGATAATCCACGCAGATGAAAAACTGTGCATCCAACAACTTTTGTAATTCATCTTTGACCATTAAGGCCACTATCGGGTGTATCTTACATAGTTTTTCCTTCACTGGATTGACTGTCGGATCAAGCGTCAGGTTATGCGTGACTAGCTGCAGATCTAGCCCCGGCATGTCTTTGTATGACCATGCAAAAACTTCTTTATTCTCTTTGAGAAGTGTAATATAGTCGGCTTGCTCTTCAGGGGATAGGCTTACCCCTAGCTTGAGAATATGTGGATTCATTGGATTTGAGTCGATGTCTATGTCAGTTGTTTCTTCAACTGACATGTGCGATACATCTTCCAACTGATGTGGAATTGGGATTAAGTGGATATCATCTGCTGAATTGAGATCTACATTGGGAACCTCGGGTTCTTCTTCAGCATGAAAAATATCTTGAGTTGACCCTGGGGTAAAATGATGCATCTCACTAAAGGGCTAGTACTCTGATGGGGATGGTATTGTGTTAATGCGATCCCAGTCGATGGCATCCATGTCTAGATGCAATGACTGTGCTGGATTGGCTGTATTGTGGATGGGGGCGATTAAGTCAATGGAGATCATTTTGATGAGATGAATTTGATCTCCATTACCGTAGGTGTGATATTTCTGACATCCTGGATGATATCTATGTACAATATTTGGCTCTAGTGGTATGGTCTCATGTGGATTAGCTCTATGAGCATATAAAAGGACAGGGTCTGCCATTGGTGCTAATAACTCAACATGATCCCTAGATGAAAGTTGATCCCTATTCGCCTCATGTGGTGGATTCAACATTTCGTACCATTGCGTGGGGTTGAGATTCCACTCATGCCCTGGCACTATGTTCATTTGTTCGAATAGGTCATTAATGTCCAAAGGATGTTGTTGCGATCACATTTGATTAATATGGGTCACCATCTCAATTTTGTCTTCATAGTCACTATCGAAAATCAACAAAATTTTGTTGATTCCTACAACGGCCGGTGACATGTTAGACTCATTTTGCTCGACCAAATTGATATGATTCGAACGGGGTTGTTTCATGATTTCTAGGGAGACCTGAGTTTCTTGTAATGGCATGGGTTCAATAGGAGACTCCAAAGGGGGAGGGTTGTTAAGGCTGACAAGGTTTATGACTAAAGGGAGATAATATCCTAATGTATATTGTGTGTTAGGGTTGGTGTAGGGCTCTACTACTATCCCAGCCTTGTTGCCTATCCCTAAGCATTGCATGTCCTCAACCAAGATGTCTAGGGGTAGGGGGTGGTTGAACCCCACTCCTAACTTGTCATATGGAATTTGGTATCTAGGCTGGCAGAGGACACACATTCCTTGTTCATACCTGCCTAACCCGTATAAAAGGGTCTTCATCTTCTTCTTTTTTCTTGGAAGGTTCAGTACCATGATCAAGACCCCTATACACAAAATTTGTCTGGTTAGGCGGGTAGCCGAGAGGAACAACACTGCCAATGGGAAGGCGAGGTCTCCCCATATCCTGTAGGGACTCAAGTGTAGGCGTTGCAACGATGTTTTGTATTAAATACTCCCCTAAGCCCATGTTGGATATTTCAATAATAATTATTGATGATTGAGGGGGGGAAAGCAAGTCCTTCCTGAGTCCACTCTATGTCTGGTGGGCTAGGCGTCTCAACTTCTGTCTTGCTAGGCATCTCTTTAGTAGAGATGGTTGAGACTGAAGATGGTATTTACTATATAGGTTGCTTTCCTTTGTCCTTCATCGTGGTCATCATAGATGGCACTGTTGATGAAGGACTAACCGATGAAGATGGAATGGGTTGAAGATCCAAGGGCCTTGACAATGGAGATTCCTGCGAAGTCGAACCCTACTTGGATGGATTCAATTGGAAATCCACATGTGTTGATAGCAAGGTTGATTGTGGTATTAATTGCATCGAGTTGCAATACTTGAAAGGTTCCAAGTCTATGGGAACCACATGCACTTATCCTTCAAAGGTGTACTTGAGACACTGGTGCGCTATCGAAGGGACACACTTCATGTCCCTAATCCATGGGCAGCCTAACAAGATGTTATAAGCCATCTCACCTTCCAAGATATGGCACAATATAGGAATTGTCTTTTGTCCCACTTGAATGGGTAGGACAATTGTGCCAACGGTTGAGCATATTGCATCATTGAATGCTCGCAATGTATATGTGGAGGCTGTTATGTTAGATGCAGGCAACTTCAAGTGTTTTAGTGTCACTGTCGTGATGATATTATTGGATGAACCAGTGTCTACCAACACTCTCTTATACGGAATCCCGTTAACCTGCACGATGATGTGTAGGGGTGGATCTGCCATATCACCAGTTACTAATTTGATCTCATCATCTCTGAAGGTGATAACTAGTTCAAAGCACCTTTGGACATGCCCCATGAAATTGTTAAAAGTGTTTGCCTCGTGGGGCTGCATCTCGATGGTTTTTAATAAATCCATTAGAGCTTCGTGATGATGTGGCGATTGTTGTATAAGCCCATAGATGGAAATCCTAGCTGACGTGGTCCACAAGCTTTGGGTAAGCTTGCTTCGAATCGTGACCACTGGTCTAGGTGGAGGAGGGTGTTGTTGAGGTGGTAACGTTGTCGATGCCTCTCCTATAGCTATTGTAGGAGTATTTGTGCTCGGATGTCTCTTATTTTGAGTCACTATGCTGATCATGTCGACATATTCTTGTATAGGGTAATCTTGTGTGACTTCGTTAACTTGGATATGCTTTGTTTGTGTATCATGGGCTGGTAAGGGATCCTTAAAGACTCCCATCTACTGGTTACCTGGTGCTACGGGATTGTCTACCACTAAGGTCTCGTTATCGATCAAATCTTGCACCAGGCCTTTGAACATCCAGCAAACGTTAAGGTTGTGTCCTTTTCGTCGATGAAATTGATAGTATATTTATTCTCTATAGCCTTTTGATTTTAGTGCGTTGGGGTCTATAGGTTGGACCTCTGGAAGGTTGACCAAATTTGCCATAGACAAGCGGTCAAATAGGGACTCTCGAGACTCCATATAGGGTGTGAATTGTCGTCGAGGATGACACAGCTGATTTTGCTTTTGCCAGTTGTTTTCTTGGTCATAATTGTTGTGAGGGACCGCCTGATAATTAGCCTTTTGAGGCTGTGCTGCTTGGGTAGGCGTTGGTGTGTTAATCGCAACTTGATTGACCATGGTGGGTTTCTATTGTGTTGTCCTTGTCTTTCTGTTATTCTTTTTCCATTCTTTCTTTTTTGGTTTGGAAATTTTGCCCTCCTAAAATTTTATCTCTTCGATTCTTTTGGCTTGTGCCAGGGCTTCTTCTAAAGTGGCATATTGCTGCAGCTGCAATAGCACAGAGATCGATATCAAATAGCTTTTTGAGAACATTTGCATGAGGTCAGACATAGGAGGGAGGTAAGGTAGCTTTGAAAGCAAAGCCCTCCATCGGTTCCCATAGGCAACCATAGTTTCTTCCTCGTATTGCCTGAGGCTGGCTAGGTCACTTAGTGACGCCTTCTTCTTGGTGTTGAAAGCGAAATGTTCAAGGAATGCATCCACCAATTGATCTAAATTATGGATGCTGTGCTTTGGTAGTTGTGTAAACCAATCCAAGGCAGGGCCTACGAACATGGTTATGAATGTTCCTAATAGCAAAGCATCATTATCCTGAATGCCGAAGCATTGACTCAGGAATCTGGTAACGTGTTCTTATGCGTCCTCCTCCCCTCTAAAGAGTGCCAACTGGGGTAGCTTAAAGTGTTTAGGGTAAGGAGGTGCCAGCATCGATGGATGTACTGGATGACTGCGAAGTAAGCGTAGGGTGGGATTTTGGTGCCTGAAAGTTTTAGTTTCTACCCACTCTAAATGATCCAAGAGCACTTTGTACGTAGCAGAGGACTTAATATCCTCCTCTATAACTTGTTCCCATTATGTGTTATAGGAAACTGGGGGCCTATGGAGGGGTGGATGAATAGCACCTCCTCTGCCTTGATAGGGCGTTTCGATGCATTATTCTTGTTCATACTCCTCATAAGCTTCTCGAGGAGTTACTCGGTGAGATCGATGAACAGGGGTGGGCACCCACGGAGGGTACCCATCATGATTCTTGAGGGTGGTCTCCTACTCATATCTGGGGTGTCTTAGAGGCATCTCTTGGAAAGGTCTTGGAGACCTATCATGCACTATGGGGTTGTGCCTCTCGTACCTTTATGCCCTCTATGTTTGGGGGGTCTAAACCTTTTCAGGCATAGTGGTGCGGAGCAACTCATTTGTTTGGCATTGAATGTGCTCTTTATTAAGGTGATATAATTGTTCTAGCTACTATTGATCTTGCTCAAGTTGCTTGATCTACGCTTGGCGGGCGGCATGTCTAGAAAATGATAAGTCAATTTGCTCTATTGTTTTGATTCTAGGAGGCCTAGTCGCCTCTCCGATGTATCTATCATGGTTTTGAGGATCCAGGACTTCTATGTGGCACTTCCATCTATCGATATTGGCAGCATTTACTTGAGGTTCTGGCCTTAGTGGGTGGTCCTGACACCTAGCGGGTGTGAAACCACATTGTTCTCGTGCTGTATATTGTTCTTGAGGAAGGTAAGGGTCTTCCTTGTGCTCCTGTTCATAGGTGAAAAGGGGACGGGCAGAGTTGGCTTGCCTTGCCTGATGATCCTTATGCTCTGGATTGGTTCTTTTAGTTTTGACAACAATAGGGGGTAAAGGGGGAACAATGTAATCATGTGGGCCCTCCTGATGGACCCCCTGCCGTTCATGCACCTCATTGCACGGTGACCACTCATAGCGAGCTTCTAAGGGAGGCTTCTTACGGATGTACCCTTCTTGGAAGGGTATGTGTTGGGTATTTATGGGATCTCTCCCATATATAGTAAGTGCCACATGTATGGAATCTTCCCAAAAGGGGCTATGTTGTGTGGGTGTGCCCCTATAGCCTCGTTTTGTCAAGGCACAAAGTGGGCTGTTGTGTGTATCTGGCCACCAAGATGGAATAACCAAGTCCTTGGAGCTGTAGCGGAGATGACTTGTGCACCCTTGGTCATTCTTCATAGCATCCGCCCGTGAGTCGGCTTGGCTATGGGTGAACACCATTGTGTTGCCTCTATACAAAGTGCGTAGATGCTTTCTAAAAAAAAAAAACCCTAAAATTGAAATGAGTCAGATGGGGCCCAAAATTGGAGTGCGCACCCTTCTTACAATAGACAAGCCAAAAATGAAGTTTCAAGTCCTAAATCTAAATACATTAGGAGATATTGACCCATGAATAGCTCAAAAAGCATAAAAAATTAGGTTATCAAATTTAAAACCTAATTTCAGGGCACTAGATGATCGAATTTGGCCTCGAAAACTGACTTTTTTGGACAAATAGAATTCTAGGGCTAAGATAGTGTGTATCTTGTTCTTTGTGAAGTTCATTATTCTGGGCTAGCATGGCGCCCAGTGCTATCTCAGTGGCTGAGATATATAAATAGAACGATACTCTTGGTCTAGGTGGTGCCAATACTGGCGGTGAAGCCAAGTATTGTTTTATGTCATCGAAGGCTGACTGGCACTCATCATCCCAATGGAATGCTACCCCCTTATGCAATAATTTGTTCATGGGTTGGCACTTGTTAGATAATTGAGCTATGAAATGCTTAATTGATGCGACCTTTCCCTGCAGACTTCTGAGCTGCCTGATGGTAGTTGGGGGGGCATCTCAAGGATTGCCTTGAATTTGTTTGGGTCCACCTTGATTCCTCACTTTGAGACTATGAAACCCAAGAGTTTTCTAGATGTGACACCGAAGACGCACTTCTTGGGGTTCAATCGGACCTTGTGTTCTATGAGGCGATCGAGGATTTTGCCCAAGTCAATGAGATGATCTGGGTGCAAGAGGGATTTGGCAAACAAATCATCCATGTAATCTTCTAAAGTTTTGTGCATGTAATCATGGAAGATGTACGTCATGGCACGTTGGTAGGTGGCACTAGCATTTTTAAGGCCAAAAGGCATGACCTTATAACAAAATGTCCCCCAAGGCATTGTGAACACCATTTTGAATTGGTCTTCAAGATTGATACGTATTTGGTTATATCCAAAAAATCCATCCATTAAGGAGAGTATTTCATGACCCACTATTGCATCTACCAATGCGTCGATGCTTGGTAAAGGAAAATCATCCTCAGGACTTGCTTTGTTTAAATCTCGAAAATCAGTGCATATGCAAATCCTCCCATCAGGATTTTTGACGGGCACCATGTTGGACAACCATGGCGGATAATCCATGCAGATGAAAAACTATGTATCCAACAGCTTCTGTAATTCATATTTGACCATTAAGGCCACTGTCAGGTGTATCTTACATAGTTTTTACTTCACTGGCTTGACTGTCGGATCAAGCGTCAGGTTATGTATGACTAGCTGCGGATCTAGCCCTGGCATGTCTTTGTATGACCATGCAAAAACTTCTTTCTTCTCTTTGAGAAGTGTAATATAGTCGGCTTGCTCTTCGGGGGATAGGCTTACCCCCAGCTTGAGAATCTATGGATTCATTAGATTTGAGCCGATGTCTACGTCAGTTGTTTCTTCAACTGACATGTGTAATCCGTCTTCCAACAGATGTAGAATTGGGATTAAGTGGATATCATCTGCTGAATTGAGATCTACATTGGGAACCTCAGGTTCTTCTTCCGCATGAAAAATATCCTGAGTTGACCTTGGGGTAAAATGATGCATATCACTAAAGGGCCAGTACTCTGATGGGGATGGTATTGTGTTAATGCGATCCCAGTCGATGGCATCCTTGTCTAGATGCAATGACTATGCTGGATTGGCTGTATTGCGGATGGGGGTGGTTAAGTCAATGGAGATCATGTTGATGAGATGAATTTGATCTCCATTATCGCAGGTGTGATGTTTTTGACATCCTGGATGATCTCTATGTACAGGATCTGGCTCTGGTGGTATGGGATCACGTGGATCAGCTCTATGAGTAGATAAAAGGATAGGGTCTGCCATTGGTGCTGATAACTCAAAAGGATCCCTAGGCAAAAGTTGATCCCTATACGCCTCATGTGGTGGATTCAAAATTTGGTCCCATTGCACATGAGCCACTGTCATGATGATATTACTGGAAAAACCAACGTCTACCAACACTCTCTTGTACGTTATCCCGTTAACCCGCGTGATGACATGTAGGGGTGGATCTGCCATATCACCAGTTAATGATTTGATCTCATCATCTCTGAAGGTGATAACTGGTTTAGAGCACCTTCGGACATGCCCCACAAAATTGTTAAAAGTGTTTGCCTCATGGGGCTACATCTCGATGGTTTTTAATATATCCATTAGAGCTTCGCGATGAGGTGGTGATTGTTGTATAAGCTCATAGATGGAAATCCTAGCTGACGTGGTCCGCAAGCTTTGGGTAAGCTTGCTTCGAATCGTGACCACTGGTCTAGGTGGAGGAGGGTGCTGTTGATGTGGTAACATTGTCGATGCCTATCCTATAGCTGTTACAGGAGTAGCTATGCTCGGATATCTCTTATTTCGAGTCACTATGCTGATCATGCCGACATATCCTTGTATAGGGTAATCTTGTGTGACTTCATTAAGTTGGATATACTTTATTTGTGTATCATGGGCTGGTAAGGGGTCCTTAAAGACTCCCATATGCTGGTTACCTGGTGCTACAGGATTTTCTACCACTAAGGTCTTGTTATCGATCAAATCTTGCACCTGGCCTTTGAACGTCCAAAAAAAATTAAGGTCATATCCTTTTCATCGATGAAATCGACAGTACAATTCTTTTCTATAGCCTTTTTATTTTGGTGCATTAGGGTCTATAGGTTGGACCTCTGGAAGGTTGACCAAATTTGCCGTAGACAAGCGGTCAAATAGGGACTCTCGAGACTCCATATAGGGTGTGAATTATTGTCGAGGATGACGTAGCTGATTTTGCTTTTGCCTATAGCACCCTAAAATTGGTGCACTAAAATTGTAATAATTACATTCATCCTAGTAAATAATTTAAATTCAAATTTAACCTCCCAAACCGCCCGTTAACCGTTGGATAATCCGTTTCCCCCTTTTTCGTGCCATTTTTAGAGGTTTTGACCGTTTGACGATATCGTCACCGATCAGACGATATCGCCCCAGATCTGACGATTTCGTCTGGACTAGGACATCTAGATGATCTTATCGCAAAACTGATTTTGCACAATTAGCTTCTGTTCCAACGGGTCTCTAATCCGGGCAGAAGCATGTCTGCACCATTAGGGACCCTCCCCCATTGGAGATCTCCCAAATAGGGATGATCTCCAACCTCCTAACTACTCCCATAAGCCTATTTAATCCTTAGACATTCCCCTTCCCAACCCTGGCTGAATTTCTCTGTAACTCGATTTTGCGTGCATTAGAATACCTAGAGCATCATTTTGCCTTTCTTATTTTGAAGTTTTCTTGCAGGGACCTCATTGATTTTCAGTCAGAGCAAGCTTAGATCATCGCAGACGATCTCATTCAAATCTTGGACGATCCTATCACAATTCGAGACGATTTCATTGCTTCCAGATGATTTCGACTGCAATCTGCATTGGGGGCAATCAATGCCCAGAGTTTGCACTTTATTTTATTCCTTTTGTTGTTTTATTCTACGTTTTAGTTAGTTTTATCCTTATTTCTTACTATTCTACATTTGGAGTTCACCCATCTAGACTAAGTGCATAATTAAGCCATAATTATGATCAAATTAGCATAATTCATCCCTGTTTCTATTTTCAAGTTTTAATTTGATATTATTGCTGTCATTTTACATTGTTTCCCTCTGCTAGAATTGTTGTATTTTCTATAGTTTGCACCTATTTCTTTGTTTTGCAGGTCTCTGACGAATTCGTCAGATGTCAGATGATCTTGTTTGATCTCAGACGATCCTGTCAAATCAGAGGCGATCCTGACTACTTCAAACATCAGAATCTCCATCAGACATCCGGATCAGGTATTCTTCATTTATATTCTGTAATTTCTCTGTTTTTTGTCTTTAAATCTATTTTTTGTACTCATTAAATCTGCACTTTCATATAGATTAATTTAGATTCATTTGGCCAAACCTAGGATATGAATGCTTAAGACTAAAAACGAACACATTAAAACACATTCCAAAACCTAGGCATGGAAACTGCCACTAAATTTTTCCTGGTGAACCCACCATCCATCGAAAAATCATCAAAATACACCTCCCTTGAGATGTGGGACCTTCACAAGTCCTCTCAGTCCGAGGTACCGCGACATCCTTTTCCCATCCTCCTTCCGGGCATGGATCCTATAGCCTGAAGGTAAGGATGCGAAAAATTTGGAGCGATACATTTTGGTGAACCCGACGTGAATGCATTTAAAACATTTTGAAAACAAAAACAAAAAAAAATATATATGTATACAAGAAAAACAAAAACAAAATCATTATTTCAAGTTTGTATGTTTTAGATTCAATTCTAAATAGTAGATGCTAAATATTACTTTTAGAAGTACTAAAGAAACCATGAGTTTTTACTCAAATCAATATGAGCCCATCAGTAATGTTGGAAGAATTCAGCCAAATACATTTGTTGATTATGACCGGCCTCATCCCTATTCAACATCACCTGCATCACACTCTTCTCATTTTTCATCCATAACCCAACAAAACAATCCCTTTGCCAATCCTCTTCATAACGATATTATCTATTCTCCCATATATCCATATTATGTCTATCAACCCACATATAATATTCTACCACCTTTTCAATATTCTTCTTTCAATACAACACATCCATTTCAACAAGAAAATACTTATTCTTCCAATCCTACCATGCACTCACATCATACTTCACAATCTTCCTATCATCATTCTACCCATAATAAAGAAAGTAGAGGAGAAACCATTAGGTCCTTTTATGATGAAATTCTTAAGGCATTTATCAAAAACCTCTCAAAAACCTTCATCACGTAAATTTACTAAGCTCAATCAACCAATGGATATAATTCTCAAGCATTTACTTGATACAAATAAGATTGAACTGCCTTCCATAAGACAACTTGATACCATAGCAGATTGGTTTAAACCTAAGCTACATTGTGAATATCATAGAGTAGATGGACATATGACACAAAATTGTAAAGATTTAAGATGTGCAATTCAAGATTTGATTGATGATGGTCTTTTTAATATAAAGGAATTACAATCTACAACTGATTATAAATCTTCAGTAAACAATCAAACTCCTACACAACAAATACCAATAATCAATCAAGACATGGAGATCTCCCAAGAACCCCTATTCAATTATCAACAACAAGAAATCAATCAAATATTGCATGTTAATGTGTCCCTCCATGATGATATTACTAATATTGTAACAAAAACTATAAATGAGCAACCTCAAGTTCAATCAACTCAATCCGATATTCAAGATATGGATTCCTCATTTGACCAACCTTCAAAACTATCTTTGGCTCTAGAGAATGATCTAAAATGGAATGTAAGCATAGAAAGCTTAGAATCAAAATCTCAATCTGAAATCCACTTTGATAGCAAACAACAAGTGATTAATCCTCAAACAAAGATATCCCTTTTAGAAGTATTACAGAGTTCTCATAAGGAAACGTTGTTCAAAATACCTAGCCAACAATTTTTTCCTCATCATATTCTCTCTAAGAACATAATTAATGGTGTAAACCCTCTTGAGGTTAACCATATTTCATTCTATGATGAGGAGATTCCTTCCTCTACTCCACAAGAAGACTCCTATCTTTACATTATCAAATCTAGTAAAGAAACACTTGTTAGAAATATCATGGTAGATAATGATTCCTCTCTTAATTTATGCACTTATCAATTATTCCAAAAACCCAAATCAAAGGAAGAAGATCTTAATGAATCAAATGTTCTTATAAAATCTTTTAACAATGAAATTCAAGAAGCTCAAGATACTATAATTTTTCTCCTTAATATTGAACCCAATATTCTGGATACTTTGTTTTATGTGGCATATTGCCCTTCATATTACAACCTACTTCTCAGAAATCCTTGGATTCATACGATGTGGTTTGTCCCTTCCACTCTTCACCAATGTTTGAAGTTTGAAAATGCAAATAAAATGGTTACCATAGAGGGTGACCCAAAACCATTTGAAGAATATTTAACGGTTGAAACATCAACTTCTATACATTCTCTATTATCACAATTATCTTCTATCCATCATTTTTCTTCATCCATGTATGATCATCTTTGTTTACAAAATAACACTTATGCATATCTTTCACATATACTTTCTCCATATTATCAAGACTTGAAATATAGTGATAAGAATGAAGAACCTTCTTATCCTTCTTACATTTTATTTTGTAATATGATCAATTTTCCACATATAAAAGTCAAATCTTTTGCTACATTATTTTACATTATAACAAAGCTTTTGTTATCACTACCTTTTATTCATCACCTTTTGTTCTTACCTTCAACACAACCATATTATCCTTCAAAACCTCCTTTGATTTTGAAGCAACCTTAGATATCATATATTGAAATAACTTTGTATAGTGTATATAGATCATCTTGTATATACCACCAATTTCAATTCATAAATTAAAATCAAAATACAAAAAAATCAAAATCCTCAAAATATTCAACTCAAAAAAATACAAATGCAACTAAGGATCTTAAAGGCAAATTTGAGCCCAACTGGATTGGACCATACATTATTACTGCTAAATTCAAATCAGGAGCATACAAATTGTCTACCTTAGATGGTAGAGAACTTAAAGAACCCATGAATATTTTGCATCTTAAAAATTACTATGTATAAATTTGGTCATTTCATCCTTGTATGTATTTGTTTCAAAATAATTCAAAATCACTATCTTGTATTTTCTCCCAATTTATAAATTCAAAAAAACCAAAAACATTCATAATCATCAAAATATTCAAAACTATTTTTTGTATTTATTTATGGCACTTGTTAATTTTTTGTTCAAAAACAAAAATAAAACCAAAAAAAAAAAAAAAAAAGAACAAAATAATGATAAAAATATAAAATAGTAATATGCTTGACTCTTTCGAAACCAAAACAATATAAAGAAGAAAGAGAGAGTCAATATTCTCAAAAACTTCTCAAAAATAAATTATATATATTCTTACAATTATTGCAGTTATATGTTTCAAATTATTTTGGATAAATTATCATTTATTTGGAATCCCTCACTTTTGCAAACACAAAAATAAATATCTTGATTTTATCTGGCATGATTACTAATCTCTCTTATATCAAAGTCCAAAAAATTCAATTAAATAAAGTTTGAGCATAGAGAATTGATCTTGTTATTTACTTAAACGAAGCATATATTTTCACAATAAAATGATTATATTTGTAATTTCTATGCTTTGCTACATAGTAGAAGTGGTTTCTTGAGTGAAAAGTTTCCCCTGCTATCCTATCATGCACATGGTCTAGAATCTTTGACAATTGGCAAAAGGACAAGCTCACCCCTACCCGGAATAAAAATCCCTTGCTCTACAGCTAATCTGAGCAAGTATCCCTAGAATAGGAAGCAAAAAGAAAAAGCAAAGTTCACGAAAAAAAAAAAAAGAGAAAAAGAGAAAAGTTATTTCATATCATTACAGCAAAGTTCCAAGCATTATCTCCAAAATCAAGCAAAATCATTGAGCACTATTTCAGCATTATCTCAAATATCAAGCAAAAATACAAAAAAAAAAGAAAAGAAAAGCAAAAAACAGCAGAAAGCAAGAAAGCAATAAAATCCCTTTCCCTACCCTTTGAAAAGAAAAGAAGGGTTGATGAGCTTGAATCCCTGGAATTCTCAATTATTCGAAAACTGTGAGGTAAGCCCCATAACAGGTGGTTTGTGCCCAACCCGCTTGGCCTTGGGTAACTCCTAGCGTGGTGATATGTTTGTCACATTAGCGACCTTATTTTGTATAGACCTATGTCTGCTTATGGATTAGCTAGCTCTTGATAATCCGATCTACATAGTAGTCTAGTATGGTTATATGCATCTACATCATGGTTAATGAACACTTATTTGGTTTCTTCAAATCACTTGTATCATATTATCTTGTTCAAAAGCTGGTAAATGCACAAAGCAATTGCACACACATTTGTATTTGAGAGATTTTGTGTATCATTATGATAAATCAAGATCGGAAATGAATTCACATATGCACATGGGATTCCTTATAAATCTAACTTTTATATTCAAAATACTTTGAAATATTATTTTTGCAACTTGTTTGGAATAATTCAAGTACAGTTGTTTACCATAAAAACAACTATATAATAGAAAAATTAAAATTTTCTTTCAAAAACATACAATCAAAACATATATATCTGGTTGACTTTCGCGACGATGGTATAGTTCCAAAACCAAAATTGGAATTTTATGCCTAGCGCAAGTCCTCCTATTTATATTTTCTGTTTATTAAAAATCAACCATGCAATAAAACTATCTCTTTTTGGATTTTCGCGATGATGGTATAAGTCTATACCTACATATTCTATGCCTAGCGCAAACCATTGTAACAATTTTTATTCCCCATTTATTTAAAATCATAAAAACCATATGACTTAACTTATTATGTTACATAAATTATGCTTTTAAGCATGCACATTTTCATTATTTCATGTCATTATATCAACTTTCAATTTTGCAATGATGGTATAATTCCTAAGGAATTATCCAAAAATTTTATCACACTTAGGAAATTATGCCTAGCAAAAATCATTTTAAAATTATTTCATACATACTATTTTCTTTATGAAAATCTAAAAACAAACCATCATCATCATCATTTGCACCATTGCACCAAAGTCTTAATACAGTCTCTTAAGCACGCTTTTACTTTTAACAATATTTCTATACTAGGATTAGCTTGACGACCGAGTCAGCATCGACTCCATGAAATGGTCTATAATAGAGACAATGTCTTTTGAAATTATTTTTAGAAGTCTCTTTTTATTTTTTTATCACATCACATCACAAAAAACCTATTTGTTACATCAGATTATTTCATTTTAAAAATATTACAGCATGAAATTCAAAATTATAATACTTTCAACGACATAATTACATGAATCATCAAATTAATTAATCAAACATAAAAGCATCATAAACATACACATAACACAAGTCATATGATCAAAAACATATCATATATATATCAACAATATATATACATCATATCGAAACCAAAACTAGTAAAAATGAACAGTAAAAATGAATTAGGGTTTTACCCTATTTTTCTTAATTTTATTCAAAAATAATTCAAAAATAATTTTGCTTTTTCGCGTTTTTACCTCAAACGTTCGATTTGGGTAAAAAAACGGAGGGGGCACCATAGTAAGTTGTTGTACGATTCGACCAAGAATCGTCGCCTAAAAATGGGAATAATTTTTGCTTTCTCATAGATCGAGAAGAACTCATCTTTAACGCATTTTTTTCGAAAAATTCGCTAAAGAGGGGGCAAAATGTAGCACCCTAAAATTGGCGCAGTAAAATTGTAATAATTACATTCATCCTAGTAAATAATTTAAATTCAAATTTAACCTCCCAAATCGCCCGTTAACCGCCGGATAATCCGTTTCCCCCTTTTTCGTGCCATTTTTAGAGGTTGTTTTGACCGTTTGACGATATCGTCACCGATCAGACGATATCGCCCCAGATCTGACGATTTCTTCTAGACTAGGACGTCCAGACGATCTTGTCACAAAACTAATTTTGCACAAATAGCTTTTGTTCCAACAGGTCTCTAATCCGGGCAGAAGCGTGTCTGCACCTTTAGGGACCCTCCGCTGTTGGAGATCTCCCAAATAGGGATGATCTCCAACCTCCTAACTACTCCCTTAAGCCTATTTAATCCTTAGACCTTCCCCTTCCCAACCCCTGGCTGAATTTCCCTGTAACTCGATTTTGCGTGCATTAGAATACCTAGAGCATCATTTTGCCTTTGTTATTTTGAAGTTTTCTTGTAGGGACCTCATTGATTTTCAGCCAGAGCAAGCTCAGATCGTCGCAGATGATCTCATTCAAATCTTGGACGATCCTGTCACAATTCGATATGATTTCATCGCTTCCAGACGATTTCGACTGCAATCTGCATTGGGGACAATTAGTGCCCAGAGTTTACGTTTTCTTTTGTTCCTTTTGCTATTTTATTCTACATTTAAGTTAGTTTTATCCTTATTTCTTACTATTTTGCATTTGGAGTTCACCCATCTAGACTAAGTGCATAATTAAGCCATAATTGTGATCAAATTAGCATAATTCATTTCTGTATCTATTTTCAAGTTTTAATTTGATATTATTGCTGTCATTTTACATTGTTTCCCTCTACTAGAATTGTTGTATTTTCTGTAGTTTGCACCTATTTCTCTATTTTGCAAGTCTCTGACGAATTCGTCTGACGAATTCGTCAGATTTCAGACGATCTTGTCTGATCTCAGATGATCCTATCAAATCAGAGGCGATCCTGACTACTTCAAACATCAGAATCTCCATCAGACATCCGGATCAGGTATTCTTCATTTATATTATGTAATTTCTTTGTTTTCTGTATTTAAATCTATTTTTTTCTGTACTCATTAAATCTGCACTTTCATATAGATTAATTTAGATTCATTTGGCCAAATCTAGGATATGAATGCTTAAGACCAAAAACGAACATATTAAAACACATTCCAAAACCTAGGCATGGAAACTGCCATTAAATGTTTCCTGGTGAACCCACCATCCATCGAAAAATCATCAAAATACACCTCCCTTGAGAGGTGGGACCTTCGCAAGTCCTCTCAGTCCGAGGTACCATGACATCCTTTTCCCATCCTCCTTCCGGGCACGGATCCTATAGCCTGAAGGTAAGGATGAAAAAAATTTGGAGCAATACATTGCCAATTGTTTTCTTGGTCATAATTGTTGTGAGGGACTGCCTGATAATTAGCATTTTGAGGCTATGCTGCTTGGGAAGGTGTTGGTGTGTTAATCGCAACTTGATTTACCATGGTGGGTTTCTATTGCGTTGTCCCTATCTTGCTGTTATTCTTTGTCCATTCTTTCTTTTTTGGTTTGGCAATTTTGCCCTCCTAAATTTTGATCTCTTCGATTCTTCTGGCTTGTGCCAATGCTTCTTATAAAGTGGCATATTGCTGCAGCTACAATAGCATAGAGATCGATCTCAAATAGCTTTTTGAGAAAATTTGTGTGAGGTCAGACATAGGAGGGAGGTAAGGTAGCTTTGAAAGCAAAGCCCTCCACCGGTTCCCATAGGCAACCATAGTTTCTTCCTCGTATTGCCTGAGGCTGGCTAGGTCACTTAGTGACGCCTTCTTCTTGGTGTTGAAAGCAAAACGTTCAAGGAATGCGTCCAAAAATTGATCTAAATTATGGATGCTGTGCTTTGGCAGTTGTGTAAACCAATCCGAGGCAGGGCCTATGAACGTGGCTATGAATGTTCTTAATAGCAAAGCATCATTATCCTAAATGCCAAAGCATTGACTCAGGAATCTGGTAATGTGTTCTTAGGCGTCCTCCTCCCCTCTAAAGAGTGCCAACTGGGGCAACTTAAAGTGTTCGGCATAAGGAGGTGCCGGCATCGATGGATGTACTGGATGACTACGAAGTAAGCATAGGGTGGGATTTTGGTGCCTGAAAGTTTTAGTTTCTATCGACTCTAAATGCTCCAAGAGTGCTTTTTACATGGTAGAGGACTTAATCTCCTCCTCCGTAACTTGTTCTCATTGTGTGTTATGAGAAATTGGGGGCCTATGGAGGGGTGGTCGGATAGCACCTCCTCTGCCTTGATAGGGCATTTCGACCCGTTCTTCTTGTTCATACTCCTCATAAGCTTATCGAGGAGTTACTGGGTGAGCTCGATGAACAGGGGTGGGAACCCACGAAGGGTACCCATCATGATTCCTGGGGGTGGTCTCCTGCTCATATCTGGGGTGTCTTAGAGGCATCTCTTGGCGAGGTCTTGGAGACCTATCATGCACTATGGGGTTGTGCATATCGTACCTTTTTGCCCTCTGTGTTTTGGGGGTCTGAACCTTTTCAGGCATAGTGGTGCAGAGCATCTCATTTGTTTGGCATCGAATGCACTCTTTATTAAGGTGATATAATTGTTCTAGCTGCTGTTGATCCTACTCAAGTTGCTTGATCTGCGCTTGGTGGGCGGCATGTCTAGAAAATGATAAGTCAATTTGCTCTGTTGTTTTGTTTCTAGGAGGCCTAGTCGCCTCTCTGATGTATCTATCTCGGTTTTGAGGATCTAGGACTTCTATGTGGCGCTTCCCTCTGTTGATATTGGCGGAATTTACTTGAGGCTCTAGCCTTAGTGGGTCACCCTGACACCTAGCAGGTGCGGAAAAACATTGTTCCCATGTTGTATATTGTTCTTGAGGAAGGTAAGGGTTTTCCTCATGCTCCTGTTCATAGGTGAAAAGGGGACGGGCAGAGTTGGCTTGCCCTGCCTGATGAGCCTTACACTCTTGATTGGTTCTTGTATTTTTGACAATAATAGGGGGTAAAGGGGGAATAGTGTAATCATGTGGGCCCTCCTGATGGACCCCCTGTCGTTTAGGCACCTCATTGCGCGGTGACCACTCATAGCGAGCTTCTAAGGGATACGGATGTACTCTTATTGGAAGGGTATGTGTTGGGTATTTATGGGATCTCTCCCATCTATAGTAAGTGCCACGTGTATGGAATCTTCCTGAAAGGGGCAATGTTGTGTGGGTGTGCCCCTATAGCCTCGTTCCGTCAAGGCACAAAGTGGGATGTTGTGTGTATCTGGCCACCAAGGTGGAATAACAAAGTCCTTGGAGCTGTAGTGAAGATGACTTGTGCCCCCTTGGTCATTCTCCGTAGCGTTCGCGCATGAGTGGGCTTGGCTATGGGTGAACACCATTGTGTTGCCTCTATACAAAGTGCGTAGATGCTTTCTAAAAAAAAAAAAAACCCTAAAATTGAAATGAGTCATATGGGGCCCAAAATTGGGGTGTGCATGCTTCTTACAATATACAAGCCAAAAATGATGTTTCAAGTCCTAACTCTAAATACATTAGGAGATATTGACCCTCGAACAACTCAAAAAGTGTAAAAAATTAGGTTATCAAATTTAAAACCTAATTTCGGGGCACTAGATGATGGAATTTGGCCTCGAAAACTGACTTTTTTGGACAAATAGAATTCCAGGGCTAAGATAGTATGTATCATGTTCTTTGTGAAGTTCATTCTTCTAGGCTAGCATGGCGCCCAGTGCTATCTCAGTGGATGAGATATATGAACGGTACTCCTGGTCTGGGTGGTGCCAATACTAGCGGTGAAGCCAAGTATTGTTTTATGTCATTGAAGGCTGACTGGCACTCGTCATCCTAATGGAATACTACCCCCTTGTGCAATAATTTGTTCATGGGTCGGCACTTGTCAGATAACTGAGCTATGAAACGCTTAATTGACGCGACCTTTCCCTACAGACTTCTGAGCTGCCTGATGGTAGTTGAGGGGCATCTCAAGGATTGCTTTGAATTTGTTTGGGTCCACCTTGATTCCTCACTTTGAGACTATGAAACCCAAGAGTTTTCTAGATGTGACATCGAAGACGCACTTCTTGGGGTTCAGTCAGAAATTGTGTTCCATGAGGTGATCGAGGATTTTTCCCAAGTCAGTGAGATGATCTGGGCGCAAGAGGGATTTGGATAACAAATCATCCATGTAATCTTCTAAAGTTTTGTGCATGTAATCATGGAAGATGTACGTCATGGCACGTTGGTAGGTGGCACCAACATTTTTAAGGCCAAAAGGCATGACCTTATAACAAAATGTCCCCTAAGGCGTTGTGAACGCCATTTTGAATTGGTCTTCAGGATTGATGCGTATTTGGTTGTATCCAAAAATCCATCCATTAGGGAGAGTATTTCATGACCCGCTATTGTGTCTACCAATGCGTCGATGCTTGGTAAAGGAAAATCATCCTTAGGACTTGCTTTTTTAAATCTTGAAAATCAGTGCATATGCGAATCCTCCCGTCAGGATTTTTGACGGGCACCATGTTGGACAACCATGGCGTATAATCCACGTAGATGACAAACTGTGCATCCAACAACTTTTGTAATTCATCTTTGACCATTAAGGCCATTGTCGGGTGCATCTTACATAGTTTTTGCTTCACTGGCTTGACTGTCGGATCAAGCGTCAGGTTATGCATGACTAGCTGCGGATCTAGCCCCGGCATGTCTTTGTATGACCATGCAAAAACTTCTTTCTTCTCTTTGAGAAGTGTAATATAGTCGGCTTGCTATTCGGGGGATAGGCTTACCCCCAGCTTGAGAATATGTGGATTCATTGGATTTGAGCTGATGTCTACATCAGTTGTTTCTTCAACTGACATGTGCGATCCGTATTCCAACTGATGTGGAATTGGGATTAAGTGGATATCATCTGCTGAATTGAGATCTACATTGGGAACCTTGGGTTCTTCTTTAGCATGAAAAATATCTTGAGTTGACCCTGGGGTAAAATGATGCATCTCATTGAAGGGCCAGTACTCTGATGGGGATGGTATGGTGTTAATGCGATCCCAGATGATGGCATCCATGTCTAGATGCAATGACTATCTTTGGATTGGTTGTATTGCGGATGGGGGAGGTTAAGTCAATGGAGATCATGTTGATGAGATGAATTTGATATCCATTACCGCAGGTGTGATGTTTCTGACATCCTGGATGATCTCTATGTATAGGATCTGGCTCTGGTGGTATGGGATCATGTGGATCAGTTCTATGAGCGGATAAAAGGACAGGGTCTGCCATTGGTGCTGATAACTCAACAGGATCCCTAGGCGGAAGTTGATCCCTATACGCCTCATGTGGTGGATTCAAAATTTGCTCCCATTACGTGGGGTTGATATTCCACTCATGCCCTGGAACTATGTTCATTTGTTCGAATAGGTCATTAATGTCCAAAGGATGTTGTTGCGGTCGTATTTGATTAAGATGGGTCACCATATCAATTTTGTCTTCATAGTCACTGTCGAAAATCAACAAACTTTCATTGATTCCTACAGCAGCCGACGACATGTTAGACTCATTTTGCTCGACCAAATTGATATGATTCCAATGGGGTTGTTTCGTGATTTGTAGGGATACCTGAGTTTCTTGTTATGGCATGGGTCCGATAGGAGACTCCAAAGGGGGAGGGCTGTTAAGGCTGACAAGGTTTATGACTAAAGGGAGATAATATCCTAATGTATATTGTGTGTTAGGGTTGGTGTAGGGGTCTACTGCTATCCCAACCTTGTTGCCTATCCCTAAGCCTTGCATGTCCTCGACCAAGATGTCTAGGGGTAGGGGGTGGTTCAACCCCACTCCTGACTTGTCATATGGAATTTGGTATCTAGGCTGGCAGAGGACACACATTCCTTGTTCATACCTGCCTAACCCGTATCCATGCCAATTGCATTAGCTAAGATAGCATAAAGCAAAATTTGGGTTTGATAGATAATTGACATCTTTCGTAAAAGGGTTTTCATCTTCTTATTTTTTCTTGGAAGGTTCAGTACCATGATCAAGGCCCTCGTACACAAAATTTGTCTGGTTAGGCGGGTAGCCGAGAGGAACAACACTGCCAATGGGAAGGCGAGGTCTCCCCATATCCTGTAGGGACTCAAGTGTAGGCGTTGTAACGATTTTTTGTACTAAATACTCCCCTAAGCCCGTGTTGGCTAATTCAATAGTAATTGTTGGTGATTAAGGGGGGGGAAAGCAAGTCCTTCCTGAGTCCACTCTATGTCTGGTGGGCTAAGCGTCTCAACTTTCGTCTTGCTAGGCATCTCTTTAGTAGAGATGGTTGAGATTGACGATGGTATTTCCTTCATAGGTTGCTTTCCTTTGTCCTTCGTCGTGGTCATCATAGATGGCACTGTTGATGAAGGACTAACCGATGAAGATGGACTGGGTTGAAGATCCAAGGGCCTTGACAATGGAGATGCCTGTGAAGTCGAACCCTGCTTGGATGGATTCAATTGGAAATCCACATGTGTTGATGGCAAGGTTGATTGTGGTATTAATTACACCGAGTTGCAATAATTGAAAGGTTCCAGGTCTTCAAGAACCACATGCACTTCTCCTTCAAAGGTGTACTTGAGACACTGGTGCGCTATCGAAGGGACACACTTCATGTCCCTAATCCATGGGTGGCCTAACAAGATGTTATAAGCCATCTCACCTTCCAAGATATGGCACAATGTAGGAATTGTCTTTTGTCCCACTTGAATGGGTAGGATAATTGTGCCAACAGTTGAGCATATTGCATCATTGAATGCTCGCAATGTATATGTGGAGGTTGTTATGTGGGATGCAGGCAACTTCAAGTGTTTTAGCACCACTGTCATGATGATATTACTGGATGAACCAGTGTCTACCAAAACTCTCTTGTACGGAATCCCGTTAACCTGTGCAATGACATGTAGGGGTGGATCTGCCATATCACCAGTTACTGATTTGATCTCATCATCTCTGAAGGTGATAACTGGTTCAGAGCACCTTCAGACGTGCCCCACAAAATTGTTATAAGTGTTTGCCTCATGGGGCTGCATCTTGATGGTTTTTAATATATCCATTAGAGCTTCGCATTGAGGTGGCGATTGTTGTATAAGCTCATAGATGGAAATCCTAGCTGACATGGTTTGCAAGCTTTTGGTAAGCTTGCTTCGAATCGTGACCACTGGTCTAGGCAGAGGAGGGTGCTGTTGAGGTGGTATCGTTGTCGATGCCTCTCCTATAGCTATTGCAGGAGTAGCTATGCTTGGATATCTCTTATTATGAGTCACTATGCTGATCATGCCAACATATTCTTGTATAGGGTAATCTTGTGTGACTTCGTTAACTTGGATATGCTTTGTTTGTGTATCATGGGCTGGTAAGGGGTCCTTAAAGACTCCCATCTGCTGGTTACCCAGTGCTACGGCATTGTCTACCACTAAGGTCTTATTATCGATCAAATCTTGGACCAGGCCTTTGAACGTCCAACAAACGTTAATGTCGTGTCCTTTTCGTCAATGAAATCGACAATACAATTCTTCTCTATAGCCTTTTGATTTTGGCGTGTTGGAGTCTATAGGTTGGACCTCTGGAAGGTTGACCAAATTTATCGTAGACAAACGGTCAAATAGGGACTCTCGAGACTCCATATAGGGTGTGAATTGTCGTCGAGGATGACGTAGCTGATTTTGCTTTTGCCAATTGTTTTCTTGGTCATAATTGTTGTGAGGGACCGCCTAATAATTAGCCTTTTGAGGCTATGCTGCTTGGGCAGGCATTGGTGTGTTAATCGCAACTTGATTGACCATGGTAGTTTTCTGTTGTGTTGTCCCTGTCTTGCTGTTATTCTTTGTCCATTATTTCTTTTTTGGTTTGGCAATTTTGCCCTCCTAAATTTTGATCTCTTCGATTCTTCTGACTTGTGCCAAGGATTCTTCTAAAGTGGCATATTGCTGCAGTTGCAATAGCACAGAGATCGATCTCAAATAGCTTTTTAAGAACATTTGCATGAGGTCAGACATAGGAGGGAGGTAAGGTAGCTTTGAAAACAAAGCCCTCCACCGGTTCCCATAGGCAACCATAGTTTCTTCCTCGTATTGCCTGAGGCTGGCTAGGTCACTTAGTGACGCCTTCTTCTTGGTGTTGAAAGTGAAACGTTCAAGGAATGCATCCACCAATTGATCTAAATTATGGATGTTGTGCTTTGGCAGTTGTGTAAACCAATCTGAGGCAGGGCCTGCGAACATGGTTATGAATGTTCTTAATAGCAAAGCATCATTATCCTGAATGCCGAAGCATTGACTCGGGAATCTGGTAACATGTTCTTAGGTGTCCTCCTCCCCTCTAGAGAGTGCCAACTGGGGCAACTTAAAGTGTTTGGCATAAGGAGGTTCCGGCATCGATGGATGTACTGGATGACTGTGAAGTAAGCATAGGGTGGGCTTTTGGTGCCCAAAAGTTTTAGTTTCTATCGACTCTAAATGCTCCAAGAGCGCTTTGTACACGGTAGAGGACTTAATCTCCTCCTCCGTAACTTGTTCTCATTGTGTGTTACGGGAAAATGGGGGCCTATGGATGGGTGGCCAGATAGCACCTCCTCTACCTTGATAGGGCATTTCGACCCGTTCTTCTTGTTCATACTCCTCATAAGCTTATCTAGGAGTTATTGGGTGAGCTCGATGAATAGGGGTGGGTGTCCACGGAGGGTACCCATCATGATTCCTGGGGGTGGTCTCCTGCTCATATCTAGGGTGTATTAGAGGCATCTCTTGGTGAGGTCTTGGAGACCTATCATGCACTATGGGGTTGTGCCTCTCGTACCTTTCCGCCCTCTATGTTTGGGGGGTCTGAACCTTTTTAGGCACAGTGGTGCGGGCCAGCTCATTTGTTTGGTGCCAAATGCGCTCTTTATTAAGGTGATATAATTGTTCTATCTGCTGTTGATCCTACTCAAGTTACTTGATCTATGCTTGGCGGGCGGCATGTCTAGAAAATGATAAGTCAATTTGCTCTATCGTTTTGATTCTAGGAGGCCTAGTCGCCTCTCCAATGTATCTATCTCGATTTTGAGGATCCGAGACTTCTATGTGGTGCTTCCCTCTATCAATATTGGCAGCATTTACTTGAGGCTTTGGCCTTAGTGGGTGGCCCTGACACCTAGCGGGTGCGAAAACGCATTGTTCCCATGCTGTATATTGTTCTTGAGGAAGGGAACGGTCTTCCTCGTGATCCTGTTCATAGGTGAAAAGGGGATAGGTAGAGTTGGCTTGCCCTGCCTAATAAGCCTTGCACTCTGGATTGGTTCTTGTAGTTTTGACAATAATAGGGGGTAAAGGGTGAACCGTGTAATCATGTGGGCCCTCCTGATGGACCCCCTGCCGTTCAGGTGCCTCATTACGTGGTGACCACTCATAGCGAGCTTCTAAGGGAGGCTTCTTATAGATGTACCCTTCTTGGAAGGGTATGTGTTGGGTATTTATGGGATCTCTCCCATCTATAGTAAGTGCCACATGTATGGAATCTTCTTGAAAGGGGCTATGTTGTGTGGGTGTGCCCCTATAGCCTCATTCCATCAAGGCACAATGTGGGTTGTTGTGTGTATCTGGCCGCCAATGTGGAATAACCAAGTCCTTGGAGCTGTAGTGGAGATGACTTGTGCCTCCTTGGTCATTCTTCGTAGCGTCTTCCTGTGAGTGGGCTTGGATATTGGTGAACACCATTGTGTTGCCTCTATACAAAGTGCATAGATGCTTTCTAAAAAAAAAAACCCTAAAATTGAAATGATTCAGATAAATGAGCTATGAAAAACTTTATTGACGCGACCTTTCCTTGCAGACTTCTGAGCTACCTGATGGTAGTTGGGGGGGGCATCTCAAGGATTTCCTTGATTTTGTTTGGGTCCACCTCGATTCCTCACTTTGATACTATGAAACCCAAGAGTTTTCTAGATGTGATGCCGAAGACGCACTTCTTGGGGTTCAGTTGGACCTTGTGTTCTATGAGGCAATCGAGGATTTTGCCCAAGTCAGTGAGATGATCTGGGCGTAAGAGGGATTTGGCCAACAAATCATCCATGTAATATTCTAAAGTTTTGTGCATGTAATCATGGAAGATGTACGTCATGGCACGTTGGTAGGTGGCACCAACATTTTTAAGGCCAAAAGGCATGACCTTATAACAAAATGGTCCCCCAAGGCGTTGTGAACGTCGTTTTGAATTGGTCTTCGAGATTGATGCGTATTTGGTTGTATCCAGAAAATCCATCCATTAGGGAGAGTATTTCATGACCCGTTGTTGTGTCTACCAATGCATAGATGCTTGGTAAAGGAAAATCATCCTTAGGACTTGCTTTGTTTAAATCTCAAAAATTAGTGCATATGCGAATCCTCCCGTAAGGCTTTTTGATGGGCACCATGTTGGACAACCATGGCGGATAATCCATGCAGATGACAAACTGTGCATCCAACAGCTTTTGTAATTCATATTTGACCATTAAGGCCACTTTCAGGTGCATCTTACATAGTTTTTGCTTCACTGGCTTGACTGTCGGATCAAGCGTCAAGTTATGCATGACTAGCTGTGGATCTAGCCCCAGCATGTCTTTGTATGACCATGCAAAAAATTCTTTCTTCTCTTTGAGAAGTGTAATATAGTTGGCTTGATCTTCGGGGGATAGGCTTACCCCCAACTTGAGAATCTGTGGATTCATTGGATTTGAGCCGATGTCTACGTCAGTTGTTTCTTCAACTGACATGTGTGATCCATCTTCCAACTGATGTGGAATTGGGATTAAGTGGATATCATCTGCTAAATTGAGATCTGCATTGGGAACCTCGGGTTCTTCTTTAGCATGAAAAATATCTTGAGTTGACCCTGGGGTAAAATGACGCATCTCACTGAAGGGCCAGTACTCTGATGGGGATGGTATTGTGTTAATGCGATCCCAGTTGATGGCATCCATGTCTAGATGAAATGACTGTGCTGGATTGGTTGTATTGTAGATGGGGGCGGTTAAGTCAATGGAGATCATGTTGATGAGATGAATTTGATCTCCATTATCGTAGGTGTGATGTTTTTGACATCCTGGATGATCTCTATGTATAGGATCTGGCTCTGGTGGTATGGGCTCACATGGATCAGCTCTATGAGCGGATAAAAGGACAGGGTCTACCATTGGTGCTGATAACTCAACAGGATCCCTAGGTGAAAGTTGATCCCTATACGCCTCATGTGGTGGATTCAACATTTGGTACCATTGCACAGGGTTGAGATTCCACTCATGCCCTGGCACTATGTTCATTTGTTTTAATAGGTCATTAATGTCCAAAGGATGTTGTTGCGGTTGCATTTGATTAAGATAGGTCACCATATCAATTTTGTCTTCATAGTCACTGTCGAAAATCAACAAACTTTTGCTGATTCCTACAATAACCGATGACATGTTAGACTCGTTTTGCTTGACCAAATTGATATGATTCCAACGGGGTTGTTTCATGATTTGTAGGGAGACCTGAGTTTCTTGTAATGGCACGGGTCCGATAGGAGACAACAAAGGGGGAGGGCTGTTAAGGCTGACGAGGTTTATGACTAAAGGGAGATAATCTCCTAATGTATATTGTGTGTTAGGGTTGGTGTAGGGGTCTACTGCTATCCCAACCTTGTTGCCTATCCCTAAGCCTTGCATGTCCTCGACCAAGATGTCTAGGGGTAGGGGGTGGGTGAACCCCACTCCTAACTTGTCATATGGCATTTGGTATCTAGGCTAGCAGAGGACACGCATTCCTTGTTCATACCTGCCTAACCTGTATCCATGCCAATTGCATTGGCTAAGATAGCGTAAAGCAAAATATGGGTTTGATAGGTAATTGACATCTTTCATAAAAGGGTCTTCATCTTCTTCTTTTTTCTTGGAAGGTTCAGTACCATGATCAAGGCCCCCGTACACAAAATTTGTTTGGTTAGACAGGTAGCCGAGAGGAACAACACTGCCAATGGGAAGGCGAGGTCTCCCCATATCCTGCAGGGACTCAAGTGTAGGCGTTGCAATGATGTTTTGTACTAAATACTCCCCTAAGCCCGTGTTGGCTATTTCAACAATCATTGTTTGCGATTGAGGGGGGGAAAGCAAGTCCTTCCTGAGTCCACTCTATGTCTGGTGGGCTAGGCATCTCAAATTTCATCTTTCCAGGCATCTCTTTAGTAGAGATGGTTGAGACTGATTATGGTATTTCCTTCATAGGTTGCTTTCCTTTGTCCTTCGTCGTGGTCATCATAGATGGTGCTGATGATGAAGGACTAACTGATGAAGATGGACTGGGTTGAAGATCCAAGGACCTTGATAATGGAGATGCCTGTGAAGTTGAACCCTTCTTGGATTGATTCAATTGGAAATCCACATGTGTTGATGGCAAGGTTGATTGCGGTATTAATTGCACCGAGTTGCAATACTTGAAAGGTTCCAGGTCTACGGGAACCACATGCACTTCTCCTTCAAAGGTGTACTTGAGACACTGGTGCGCTATCGAAGGGACACACTTCATGTCCCTAATGCATGGGCAACCTAACAAGATGTTATAATCCATCTCATCTTCCAAGATATGGCACAATGTAGGAATTGTATTTTGTCCCACTTGAATGGGTAGGACAATTGTGCCAACGATTGAGAATATTGCATCATTGAATGCTTGCAATGTATATGTGGAGGCTGTTATGTGAGATGCAGGAAACTTCAAGTGTTTTAGTGCCACTGTCATGATGATATTACTAGATGAACCAGTGTCTACCAACACTCTCTTATATGAAATCCCGTTAACCTGCGCGATGACATGTAGGGGTGGATCTGCCATATCACCAGTTACTGATTTGATCTCATCATCTCTGAAGGTGATAACTGGTTTAGAGCACCTTCGGACATGCCCCACAAAATTGTTAAAAGCGTTTGCCTCGTGGGGCTGCATCTCGATGGTTTTTAATATATCCATTAGAGCTTCGCGATGAGGTGGCGATTGTTGTATAAGCTCATAGATGGAAATCCTAGCTGACGTGGTCCGCAAGCTTTGGGTAAGCTTGCTTTGAATCGTGACCACTGGTCTAGGCAGAGGAGGGTGCTGTTGAGGTGGTATCGTTGTCGATGCCTCTCCTATAGCTATTGCAGGAGTAGCTATGCTTGGATATCTCTTATTATGAGTCACTATGCTGATCATGCCAACATATTCTTGTATAGGGTAATCTTGTGTGACTTCGTTAACTTGGATATGCTTTGTTTGTGTATCATGGGCTGGTAAGGGGTCCTTAAAGACTCCCATCTGCTGGTTACCCGGTGCTACGGGATTGTCTACCACTAAGGTCTTGTTATCGATCAAATCTTGCACCAGGCCTTTGAACGTCCAGCAAATGTTAAGGTCGTGTCCTTTCCGTCAATGAAATCGATAGTACAATTATTCTCTATAGCCTTTTGATTTTGGCACGTTGGGGTCTATAGGTTGGACCTCTGGAAGGTTGACCAAATTTGTCGTAGACAAGCGGTCAAATAGGGACTATCGAGACTCCATATAGGGTGTGAATTATCGTCGAGGACGACGTAGCTGATTTTGCTTTTGCCAATTGTTTTCTTAGTCATAATTGTTGTGAGGGACCACCTGATAATTAGCCTTTTGAGGCTGTGCTGCTTGGGCAGGCATTGGTGTGTTAATCGCAACTTGATTGACCATGGCAGGTTTCTATTGCATTGTCCCTGTCTTGCTGTTATTCTTTGTCTATTCTTTCTTTTTGGTTTGACAATTTTTCCCTCCTAAATTTTGATTTCTTCGATTCTTCTGGCTTGTGCTAGGGCTTCTTCTAAAGTGGCATATTATTGCAGCTGCAATAGCATAGAGATCGATCTCAAATAGCTTTTTGAGAACATTTGCGTGAGGTCAGACATAGGAGGGAGGTAAGGTAGCTTTGAAAGCAAAGCCCTCCACTGGTTCCCATAGGCAACCATAGTTTCTTCCTCATATTGCCTGAGGCTGGCTAGGTCACTTAGTGACGCCTTCTTCTTGGTGTTGAAAGTGAAACGTTCAAGGAATGCATCCAAAAATTGATCTAAATTATGGATGCTGTGCTTTGGCAGTTGTGTAAACCAATCCAAGGCAGGGCCTACGAACGTGGTTATGAATGTTCTTAATAGCAAAGCATCATTATCCTGAACGTCGAAGCATTGACTCAAGAATCTGGTAACGTGTTCTTGGGCGTCCTCCTTCCCTCTAAAGAGTGCCAACTAGGGCAGCTTAAAGTGTTCGGGGTAAGGAGGTGCCGGCACCGACGGATGTACTGGATGACTACAAAGTAAGCGTAGGGTGGGCTTTTGGTGCCCGAAAGTTTTAGTTTCTACTAACTCTAAACGCTCCAAGAGTGCTTTGTACGTGGTAGAGGACTTAATCTCCTCCTCTGTAACTTGTTCCCGTTGTGTGGTACAGGAAACTGGGGGCCTATGGAGGGGTGGTCGGATAGCACCTCCTCTACCTTGATAGGGCGTTTCGACCCATTATTCTTGTTCATACTCCTCATAAGCTTCTCGAGGAGTTATTGGGTGAGCTCGATGAATAGGGGTGGGCATCCACGGAGGGTACCCATCATGATTCCTGGGGGTGGTCTCCTACTCATATCTGGGGTGTCTTAGAGGCATCTCTTGGCGAGGTCTTGGAGACCTATCATGCACTATGGGGTTGTGCCTCTCGTACCTTTTTGCCCTCTGTGTTTGGGGGGTCTAAACATTTTTAGGCATAATGGTGTGGAGCAGCTCATTTGTTTGGTGCTGAATGCGCTCTTTATTAAGGTGATATAATTGTTCTAGCTGTTGTTGATCCTGCTCAAGTTGCTCGATCTATGCTTTGCGGGTGGCATGTCTAGCAAATGATAAGTCAATTTGCTCTGTCGTTTTGATTCTAGGAGGCCTAGTCGCCTCTCCGATGTATCTATCTCGGTTTTGAGGATCCGGGACTTCTATGTGGCGCTTCCCTCTGTCGATATTGGCAACATTTACTTGAGGCTTTGGCCTTAGTGGGTGGCCCTGACACCTAGCGGGTGTGGAAACACATTGTTCCCATGCTGTATATTGTTCTTGAGGAAGGTAAGGGTCTTCCTCGTGCTTCGGTTCATAGGTGAAAAGGGGACGGGTAGAGTTGGCTTGCCCTGCCTGATGAGCCTTGCGCTTTGGATTGGTTCTTGTAGTTTTAACAACAATAGGGGGTAAAGGGGGAACCGTGTAGTCATATGGGCCCTCCTGATGGACCCCCTACCGTTCAGGCGCCTCATTACGCGGTGACCACTCATAGAGAGCTTCTAAGGGAGGCTTCTTACAGATGTACCCTTCTTGGAAGGGTATGTGTTGGGTATTTATGGGATCTCTCCCATATATAGTAAGTGCCATGTGTATGGAATCTTCCCGAAAGGGGCTATGTTGTGTGGGTGTGCCCCTATAGCCTCGTTTCTTCAAGGCACAAAGTGGGCTGTTGTGTGTATCTAGCCGCCAAGGTGGAATAACCAAGTCCTTGGAGCTATAGTAGAGATGACTTATGCCCCCTTGGTCATTCTCCATAGCGTCCGCCCGTGAGTGGGCTTGGCTATGGGTGAACACCATTGTGTTGCATCTATACAAAGTGCGTAGATGCTTTCTAAAAAAAAAAACCCTAAAATTGAAATGAGTCAGATAACTGAGCTATGAAAAACTTAATTGACGCGACCTTTCCCTGTAGACTTCTGAGCTACCTGATGGTAGTTGGGGGGGGCATCTCAAGGGTTGCCTTGACTTTGTTTGGGTCCACCTCGATTCCTTTCTTTGAGACTATGAAACCCAAGAGTTTTCTAGATGACACCGAAGATGCACTTCTTGGGGTTCAGTCGGACCTTGTGTTCTATGAGGCGATCGAGGATTTTGCCCAAGTCAGTGAGATGATCTGGGCACAAGAGGGATTTGGCCAACAAATCATCCATGTAATCTTCTAAAGTTTTGTGCATGTAATCATGGAATATGTACATCATGGCATGTTGGTAGGTGGCACCAGCATTTTTAAGGCCAAAAGGCATGACCTTATAACAAAATGTCCCCCAAGGCGTTGTGAACGCCGTTTTGAATTGGTCTTCGGGATTGATGCGTATTTGGTTGTATCCAGAAAATCCATCCATTAGGGAGAGTATTTCATGACCTGCTGTTGTGTCTACCAATGCGTCGATGCTTGGTAAAGAAAAATCATCCTTAAGACTTGCTTTGTTTAAATCTCAAAAAATAGTGCATATGCGAATCCTCCCGTCAGGATTTTTGAGGGGCACCATGTTGGACAACCATGGCGGATAATCCATGCAGATGACAAACTATGCATCCAACAACTTTTGTAATTCATCTTTGAACATTAAGGCCACTTTCGGGTGCATCTTACATAGTTTTTGCTTCACTGGCTTGACTGTCAGATCAAGCGTCAAGTTATGCGTGACTAGCTGTGGATCTAGCCTCGACATGTCTTTGTATGACCATGCAAAAACTTCTTTCTTCTCTTTGAGAAGTGTAATATAGTCGGATTGCTCTTTGGGGGATAGGCTTACCCCCAGCTTGAGAATCTATGGATTCATTGGATTTGAGCCGATGTCTACGTCAGTTGTTTCTTCAACTAACATGTGTGATCCGTCTTCCAACTGATGTGGAATTGGGATTAAGTGGATATCATCTGCTAAATTGAGATCTGCATTGGGAACCTCGGGTTCTTCTTTAGCATGAAAAATATCCTGAGTTGACCTTGGGGTAAAATGATGCATCTCACTGAAGGGCCAGTACTATGATGGGGATGGTATTGTGTTAATACGATCCCAGTTGATGGCATCCATGTCTAGATGCAATGACTGTGTTGGATTGTATTGCATATGGGGGCGGTTAAGTCAATGGAGATCATGTTGATGAGATGAATTTGATCTCCATTACCATAGGTGTGATGTTTTTGACATCCTGGATGATCTCTATGTACAGTATCTGGCTCTGGTGGTATGGGCTCACATAGATCAACTCTATGAGCGGATAAAAGGACAGGGTCTGCCATTGGTGCTGATAACTCAACAGGATCCCTAGGCGAAAGTTGATCCCTATACGCCTCATGTGGTGGATTCAACATTTGGTCCCATTGCATGGGGTTGAGATTCCACTCATGCCCTGGCACTATGTTAATTTTTTTGAATAGGTCATTAATGTCCAAAGGATGTTGTTGCGGTCACATTTGATTAAGATAGGTCACCATCTCAATTTTGTCTTCATAGTCACTGTCAAAAATCAACAAACTATCGTTGATTCCTACAGCAGCCGGTGACATGTTAGACTCATTTTGCTCGACCAAATTGATATGATTCCAACGGGGTTGTTTCGTGATTTGTAGGGAGACATGAGTTTCTTGTAATGGCACGGGTCCGATAGGAGACTCCAAAGGGGGAGTGCTATTAAGGCTGATGAGGTTTATGACTAAAGGGAGATAATATCCTAATGTATATTGTGTGTTAGGGTTGGTGTATGGGTCTACTGCTATCCCAGCCTTGTTGCCTATCCCTAAGCCTTGCATTTCCTTGACCAAGATGTCTAGGGGTATGGGGTGGTTGAACCCCAATCCTAACTTGTCATATGGCATTTGGTATCTAGGTTGGTAGAGGACACGCATTCCTTGTTCATACCTACCTAACTCGTATCCATGCCAATTGCATTGGCTAAGATAGCGTAAAGCGAAATCCGGGTTTGATAGGTAATTGACATCTTTCGTAAAAGGGTCTTCATCTTCTTCTTTTTTCTTGAAAGGTTCAGTACCATGATCAAGGCCCCCGTACATAAAATTTGTCTGGTTAGATAGGTAACCGAGAGGAACAACACTGCCAATGGGAAGGCAAGGTCTCCCCATATCCTGCAGGGACTCAAGTGTAGGCATTGCAATGATGTTTTGTACTAAATATTCCCCTAAGCCCGTGTTGGCTATTTCAACAGTAATTTTTGGCGATTGAGGGGGGGGAAAGCAAGTCCTTCCTGAGTCCACTCTATGTCTGGTGGGCTAGGCGTCTCAACTTTCGTCTTGCCAGGCATCTCTTCAGTAGAGATGGTTGAGACTGATGATGGTATTTCCTTCATAGGTTGCTTTCCTTTGTCCTTCATCGTGGTCATCATAGATGGTGCTAATGATGAAGGACTAACTGATGAAGATGGACTGGGTTGAAGATCCAAGGGCCTTGAAAATGGAGATGCCTGTGAAGTTGAACCCTGCTTGGTTTGATTCAATTGGAAATCCACATGTGTTGATGGCAAGGTTGATTGCGGTATTAATTGCACCGAGTTGCAATACTTGAAAGGTTCTAGGTCTACGGGAACCACATGCACTTCTCCTTCAAAGGTGTACTTGAGACACTGGTATGCTATCAAAGGGACACACTTCATGTCCCTAATCCATGGGCGACCTAACAAGATGTTATAAGCCATCTCACCTTCCAAGATATGGCACAATGTAGGAATTGTCTTTTGTCCCACTTGAATGGGTAGGACAATTGTGCCAACGGTTGAGCATATTGCATCATTGAATGCTTGCAATGTATATGTGGAGGCTGTTATGTGAGATGCAGGAAACTTCAAGTGTTTTAGTGCCACTGTCGTGATGATATTACTGGATGAACCAGTGTCTACCAACACTCTCTTATACGAAATCTCGTTAACCTGCGCGATGACATGTAGGGGTGGATCTGCCATATCACCAGTTACTGATTTGATTTCATCATCTCTGAAGGTGATAACTGGTTTAGAGCACCTTCGGACGTGCCCCACAAAATTGTTAAAAGTGTTTGCCTCGTGGGGCTGCATCTCGATGGTTTTTAATATATCCATTAGAGCTTCGCGATGAGGTGGCGATTGTTGTATAAGCTCATAGATGGAAATCCTAGTTGACGTGGTCCGCAAGCTTTGGCTAAGATTGCTTCGAATTGTGACCACTGATCTACGTGGAGGAGGGTGTTGTTGAGGTGGTAACGTTGTCGATGCATCTCCTATAGCTATTGCAGGAGTAGTTGTGCTCGGATATCTCTTATTCTGAGTCACTATGCTGATCATGTCGACATATCCTTGTATAGGGTAATCTTGTGTGACTTCGTTAACTTGGATATGCTTTGTTTGTGTATCATGGGCTAGTAAGGGGTCCTTAAAGACTCCCATATGCTGGTTACTCGGTGCTACAGGATTGTATACCACTAAGGTCTTGTTATCGATCAAATCTTGCACCAGGCCTTTGAACATCCAGCAAATGTTAAGGTCGTGTCCTTTCTGTTGATGAAATCGATAGTACAATTCTTCTCTATAGCCTTTTTTATTTTGGCACGTTGGGGTCTATAGGTTGGACCTCTGGAAGGTTGACCAAATTTGTCGTAGACAAGCGGTCAAATAGGGACTCTCGAGACTCCATATAGGGTGTGAATTATCGTCGAGGACGACGCAGCTGATTTTGCTTTTGCCAATTGTTTTCTTGGTCATAATTGTTGTGAGGGACCGCCTGATAATTAGCCTTTTGAGGCTGTGCTGCTTGGGTAGGCATTGGTGTGTTAATCGCAACTTGATTGACCATGGCAGGTTTCTATTGCATTGTCCCTGTCTTGCTGTTATTCTTTGTCCATTCTTTCTTTTTTGGTTTGGAAATTTTGCCCTCTTGAATTTTGATCTCTTCGATTCTTCTGGCTTGTGCTAGGGCTTCATCTAAAGTGGCATATTGCTATAGCTGCAATAGCATAGAGATCGATCTCAAACTACTTTTTGAGAACATTTGCGTGAGGTCAGACATAGGAGGGAGGTAAGGTAGCTTTGAAAGCAAAGCCCTCCATCGGTTCCCATAGGCAACCATAGTTTCTTCCTCGTATTGCCTGAGGCTGGCTAGGTCACTTAGTGACACCTTCTTCTTGGTGTTGAAAGTGAAACGTTCAAGGAACGCATCCAAAAATTGATCTAAATTATGGATGCTATGCTTTGGCAGTTGTGTAAACCAATCCAAGGTAGGGCCTACGAACATGGTTATGAATGTTCTTAATAGCAAAGCATCATTATCCTGAATGCCGAAGCATTGACTCAAGAATATGGTAACGTGTTCTTAGGCATCCTCCTCCCCTCTAAAGAGTGCCAACTGGGGCAGCTTAAAGTGTTCGGGGTAAGGAGGTGCCGACACCGACTTATGTACTAGATGACTACGAAGTAAGCGTAGGGTGGGCTTTTTGTGCCCAAAAGTTTTAGTTTCTACCGACTCTAAACGCTCCAAGAGTGCTTTGTACACGGTAGAGGACTTAATCTCCTCCTTCATAACTTGTTCCTGTTGTGTGTTACAGGAAACTGGGGGCCTATGGAGGGGTGGCCGGATAGCACCTCCTCTACCTTGATAGGGCATTTCGACCCATTCTTCTTGTTCATACTCCTCATAAGCTTCTCGAGGAGTTATTGGGTGAGCTCGATGAATAGGGGTGGGCATCCATGGAGGGTACCCATCATGATTCCTGGGGGTGGTCTCCTGCTCATATCTGGGGTGTCTTAGAGGCATATCTTGGCGAGGTCTTGGAGACCTATCATGCACTATGGGGTTGTGCCTCTCGTACCTTTCTTCCCTCTATGTTTGGGGGGTCTGAACCTTTTCAGGCACAGTGGTGCAGGGTAGCTCATTTGTTTGGTGCCGAATGCGCTCTTTATTAAGGTGATATAATTGTTCTAGCTGCTATTGATCTTTCTCAAGTTGCTTGATATATGCTTGGCGGGTGGCATGTCTAGCAAATGATAAGTCAATTTGCTCTGTCGTTTTAATTCTAGGAGGCCTAGTCGCATCTCCAATGTATCTATCTTGGTTTTGAGGATCCGAGACTTCTATGTGGCGCTTCCCTCTATCAAGATTGGTAGCATTTACTTGAGGCTTTGGCCTTAGTGGGTGGCCCTGACACCTAGAGGGTGCAGAAACGCATTGTTCCCATGCTGTATATTGTTCTTGAGGAAGGTAAGGGTCTTCCTCGTGCTCCCGTTCATAGGTGAAAAGGGGACGGGTAGAGTTGGCTTGCCCTGCCTAATGAGCCTTGTGCTCTGGATTGGTTCTTGTAGTTATGACAACAATAGGGGGTAAAGGGGGGACAGTGTAATCATGTGGGCCCTCCTGATGGACCCCCTACCATTCAGGCGCCTAATTACGCGGTGACCACTCATAGCGAGCTTTTAAGGGAGGCTTCTTACATATGTACCCTTCTTGGAAGGGTATGTGTTGGGTATTTATGGGATCTCTCCCATCTATAGTAAGTGCCACATGTATGGAATCTTCCCGAAAGGGGCTATGTTGTGTGGGTGTGCCCCTATAGCCTTATTTCGTCAAGGCACAAAGTGGGCTATTGTGTGTATCTGGCCACCAAGGTGGAATAACCAAGTCCTTGGAGCTGTAGCGAAGATGACTTGTGCCCCCTTGGTCATTCTCTACAGCGTCCGCCCGTGAGTGGGCTTGGCTACGGGTGAACACCATTGTGTTGCCTCTATACAAAGTGCGTAGATGCTTTCTAAAAAAAAAAACCCTAAAATTGAAATGAGTTAGATGGGGCCCAAAATTGGGGTGCGCATCCTTCTTACAATAGACAAGCCAAAAATGAAGTTTCAAGTCCTAACTCTAAATACATTAGGAGATATTGACCCCCAAACAGCTCAAAAAGCATAAAAAATTAGGTTATCAAATTTAAAACCTAATTTCGGGGCACTAGATGATGGAATTTGGCCTCGAAAACTAAATTTTTTGGACAAATAGAATTCCAAGGAATTATATTTGTTTAAAATTATCCCAACTAACTCCCTGTAAAATTTCACATCAATCGGAGCTACGGTTGAGAAGTTATGGCCCCGACAAGATGCACTAAAATTTAGGGAAAAATATAAGATTTCCCATAATTTTTTGGATGCTCCTGCATCACTTATGGGCACCTTTGGGGTGCTTTTGGGTTGACCAAAGGGTTCATGGACACCTTTGGGGAATTTTGGAGTGACCAAGCGATTGCGGGAATCCTTGGAGCTTTTGGAGCGAGTGACAAAATGCGTAGATTTTTATCTTTTGTTTATGATTTCTCTGATTTTTTTTTTGTTACACTAAGCAGAAATGAACACACACATACACAAACGGTGATTATCTCTTTTAAAGATTAATGGTGTGTCCTAAACTAGTTTTAGTGCGTTTTGATGATTTTGTTTTTTTTTTGTAAGTTTTGTGACATATTTAAATGCAAGATGAAGGCTCTTATGACTCCCATAAATGGTCACCCCTTCGATATACCATTTCTAGGCCGATATACCAACCTCTCTATATACCCTCCCTTACGAGAGGGAGACTATAGGTACGTGAGAGCAGATGGTACATGGTACGTAGGCGGTACGGAAGGGGGATTGTCCTGTTTATGAAACCTACCATAGAAGACTTATCCTTGTGCATTGGGAATCACCCCAATGACACTCGATCAGCTTTCGTCAGGATTTACATCGAGCAACAGTGACAATCGGGGTAAATGAATGCAAATATCCAAGCCAACGTGGTGATGAAATCCACTATTGGTCTTGCTCAAGGGCTGGGGTTTTACGACCATATCCTTGGTTTAAATAACCATGTGATGTGTGGGGTTCATTTTAATTTGCAAAAATTGAAACAGGCAAACAAAAAGGAAACTTTCCCTAAGCCATACAAAAACTGAAAATCAAAAAACAGCAAACAAAAATTTGACAGAAGTTTTTTTTTTTTTTAAAAACCCCTACCTCTTCTCTACCCAAAAGGATGTTTCTGATCTGCTGCTCTAAAAAATGCACAGAACTCTATTCGTTCCTGGGTGAAACGAATAACAGAACAAGATTCGTTCCAAGATGGAACGAATGCCTATTCGTCCCTGGGTGAGACGAATCCCAAACCTGTAATCGTCACTGACAGAAACGAATAACAGTCTGAGGATTGAAAAATAGGTACCTGTAATCAAAACAAGCAATTTCAGATAAAAAATTTAACCTAAAAACAAAAACTAGAGGACAGAGGTCCCACCGTGATCGCCTCTGAAAACATGAGATTTCGAAAGAAAAACAATACTAAGATGCAATATAAACAAAGCTAACTGGATGCATGAAATAGGGTGAAAGTAATCAAATCAACACCAGACGTAAAGATGGAAAGTAGGAGCACAACCCCTTTTTATTAATATGATTCCAGATTTGGTTACAATCCATCTCCTCCCCTTCCCGGGGCTAGGAGCGTTAGCATGTTTTGGTTACAATCATCATTAGCAGTCTTCCTTCCACGTGCCCACATGTAAAACGGGCGGGCCAAAGTGTTGCCGTCGCTTGTGTTGAAGAGTCCTCAATCCTTGCTGCTCCTCCTGTGTTCAAAGAAACAACAAAAAGAGTTAGTAGCACCTGTGTTAAAATAAAGAATTCGATCCCTAAAAACCAATGTAAGATGCATGCATAAGATTAAGTAAAACTGATTCCGAATGATAATGCGTAATCTGATTTGGCAGCACTTCATTGCTTAAAATCTCCAAAACCGTCCTTTTTTTGTAGTAGTGATTTGGCAGCACTTCGTTGCTTAAAATATCCAAAAACTCTTTTCTTTTGGGTGAGGAAGCTCACCAATTTATAGACGCAAGGGGCCTCTTTGGATGGGTATGCAAGGGTGCCACTTGGAGGCCATGCTTTTTCATGAGTGGAGGAGATTCCTCCTTGACTTGGGCCCCCATGTTTGCCATTATGAAAATTTTCTAATGTCCACTTACAATTGTCTAGTGTCCACTTTTAATTGTTTAATGTCCACTTTAAATTGTCTAAAGGCCCATGTTTGCCATTATGACAATGTCTAATGTCCACTAGAATTATCTAATGTCCGCTAGAATTGTCTAATGTCCCTTTTTTAATTGTTTAAAGGCCCATGTTTGCCATTATGACAATTTTCTAATGTCCACTTACAATTGTCCAATGTCCACTTTTAATTGTCTAAAGGCCCATGTTTGCCATTATGACAATTTTCTAATGTCCACTTACAATTGTCCAATGTCCACATTTAATTGTCTAAAGGCCCATGTTTGCCATTATGAAAATTTTCTAATGTCCACTTACAATTGTCTAATGTCCATTTTAAATTGTCTTACGAATTTAAGTTTGAATTTCGTCCCGGGGTGAGACGAATTTGGAGCAAAGTGTCTGGAGGTGCCAAATTGCTTTCTGACCTTCCAAAACTGCTGCTAGAGTGGCTAGGACCACTGTTTGACCTTTGAGGGCTGCCCTGGAGGCTGTGTGTGTCAATGCGATCAGTGTTTGCAGTCACATAATCGGATTGGTGCTGTTTTGGTGTCTACAAACACAATTCTAAAATTCGGCATGATTTTGAGATTTATTTTTAAAAAATTTGTTATTCCTTTCAAGATTTAAATTTCAACAAATAATAGCAGGGCATATCCTCGAAAGAATACATAATTATTTAGATTTGAAATAATTTATACAACATTTTATCAACTCTTTCAATGTTGACGGAGCTACCAAATATAATTTCATATTTTTTAAAATATTATTCCAAATGGTATGAGGAAACAGATAATGAAGAAGTAAATGGTCTAATATTTCTAAATTTTTCTCAAAAAAATGCACATCTAAAGGGTCCATAATATCCTCTTCTTTATAGACTCACTTCGATAAGAATCTTGCTTTGAACTATTGATCAAAGAAATGTTGAGGCCTTAGGGAGAGCCTATAATATCGAAATCTTCTTCCAAGGGAAATATTTGGGAGAAGGAAATTTTGTTTGTTCTAAATCCTCATATCCCAACATGATCAAGTATGCACCTTCTTTTGATAAATTTCAAAGCAAATCCTCCTTTTATCAATTGTAAACTCTTTAATATGAAGTTCTATATTGATGATCATTTCGATAGAGTTATTTTCCTAAAACCATGGTTAAGATCGTATCTTTCTAACTTGCCAAGCAAGCTTTCATTCTATCTAAAAAAGAGATGCAAAGCTCTTTTTATTTTTTTTATTAGACAAAGGAATACCCAAGTAGGTTGATGGAAATTTTTTAATCCTAAACCCAAAATTATTCACAATAATTTATTGTAATTCTAGGGCAGTATTAATAAAAAAATCTTAGATTTGGTAGTATTTATATACTATCCCTTCTCATAGCACGATAATATTGATTTAAACTCCATAAGCCCACTAACTAAGAGATGACCCAAAAAAAATGTATCGCCAATGAGATTCAAAAGAATCATTTTTTGCAACTTGAATAACCTTGATTTTTCCTTCATTTTTGCCATTCAACCGTCTATGACATAGAGTTTATGATGGAGGAATGCCAACTATCATGGCGAAAGTCTCTCCGAAATATTGCACAACTATCAAGGCCAGAGTCTTAACGCTTCCTGGTGTTAACGCAAGGCATATAATTGTCTTACTTCTAAAATACTCGTTGGAAAACAAATGTATAAATTTCAAGAAAATACAGAAGATAACAAAACTTTCAAATCCTGCTGTATGCAAAGTACCAATCCTGCTTATTTGAAACAGCTGGGCCAAGACCTCCACCCAAGTTAACTGAGTGCAATATTTCGTAGAGACTCTGCCCTTGATAGTTGGCATCAAACTTGATGTTACAGACTGTTGGAAAAAATGTCTATTCCACCGTGTTGGGTAAATTGTGGACGGTGAGAAGCTTCAACAATTATGCTATGTCATACGCACCAGAGAAAATAACAAATGGTAATATCATTATTTAAAACAAGCCCGGAAGACATCAGAAAATTAGCAAAATCAATTGAATCGATAAGATGAATGGCGTCCACATTTGATTTCAGAGTGCCGTAAGACCAATGACCCGACGATGGGGTTGGCTAAAGAATACAGGAAACCTGTGTCAAAGGCAACAAGAGGATAGTGGTTTATTATTTCCCTGATCAACTTAAATTCATCATTCCAATTATCTGCCCAGGCCTTCCTGATAACTTGACCTAACGTCCTTGTACCGCCGTTGCGAGTTCAAAGATATTTCAACATTAAACTTCTTTGTGATTTATTCACCCAAATGAGAACGCCTATTTTTTTTTTTTTTTTTAAAGTGTGGCTATGTTTATATACAACAAGTTGTTTATCTTCGCTTCAAATGATGATCTTGATTTGAGAGAAGGTGAGCTTTGAGTACCGACTGACTAGGTTTTCTTCCATTGAAATAAAGCTTTTCTCCTTTACATGATGCTCTATATTTTAAACGAGAATACTATTGTCTACTTTATATTTAAATTGATTTCAACATGTAGTGTTTCTTTTTTCATAAAAGTAATTTTTTGATATCATATTTCATAATATCATGCATTGTATCATGAAAGACATGGATTATGGCTCTTTGTAGTTATATATTTGGATTGTTTGTGCAGATTTATAGTTTTTAGATTTGATGCCCCTATGAGTTGAGGGTAGGAAGTTAGGTGGTAAATGCATCATGCAACGTGGCAAATAATATTTATAATTAGAACACTTTTTTAATTTTATGGTAAATAAAAGATTATATTTTTTTTTAAAGATATAGGGTTCAAAGATGATGTAGCAAGTAAGTCTGATGCAACAAAATGCAATTTTAAAGAGGGTTATTTAATAATTAATTTTAACTAGTCTCCTTTTATCTTTAATTAATTTTAACTTGTCTTCTTTATCGCCCTTGTGGCTTTCTTTGTAGTGCTTGTGGGATCCCGTTAAAATCTTCTTCTATTAATAGTACCCAAAAAATAAATACATTAATAGAAGCAAACTGATTACAGATAAAATATAGTGCTACGATCTAAATTTTGAAAATGGAAATATTGGATTAAAAATTTTGATTTTTTATTACCATAGAGGTGGCAGCACTATAGTCCTATGAAAGCATTGTTCGTCCAGAAGAAGCATCACGAGTGCTACGACTTCTTGGTGGCACTTTCATTTGTTGGAGGTATACATTATTTGTTACCTTACAATAATATTGCAAGAATCTTTGTAAATAAATTAGATTAGGATGTGTTTTATATTTAGACGGTGTGTTTAATATTTAGGTCCATAGTATGTATCATATAAGTTTGGAGTTATGTGTGTGGTGTCAATTAGGTAAGTGCAAGTTATATATATTAGGTCTCATGTTTGGATGTAGGGAGTTATGAGTAATAATGAAAGACTTTACCTTTATGTAATATTTAGAAGAGAACAAAGGTCAAGAGTGATGCATATGAAAAGTCTCATACATACATACATATATTGAAGATAAAGCTTTATATTATATATCTGACAAGCCTTGCATTTATGCATGCTTTTGTAGATAAATTTTAGATAAAATTTTAGTGTGCTTTTTTAATGTGTTATATGTGGCTTCTATTGGGGACCACTCCCATAAAAATACGAAAATATTATTTCAATGAGTTTACATAGGATTTTACGAGGGATCTTGGTCCCCTAATACTAAGTGGGGTTTAATCCTTGGACCTCTCAAAGAGAAGCTAAAATACTTAAACCTTGGACCTCTCAAAGAGAAACCAAAATACTTACCACTACAGTAAGCTTGTAGCTATCAAAATAGTAAAATATTCCATTTGTTGTAGCATACCATTTTATCATACTTTTTTCATTTTTATTTTCTATTAAATATATTCTTCAACTTCCTTCAGGTGCTATATTTTCACAATAATCTCCTTAGACATCATTTTAATCAAGACATAAATTCTAACTTGGAAAATTACCTTCTAGAATTTAAATTTCACTACGATGAAGATCAACACCATTATTCACTAGGATGACTCATCCATGTATTTTTAAATATTGTAGGCTTGTTATTAGCACATATTTTTCTACAATTGGGACTTCTCATGATGAGCACCATATTTGTAGATATTATGCAAGAGACACAATAACACAATTCTAAAATTCGGCATGATTTTGAGATTTATTTAAAAAAAATTTGTTATTCCTTTCAAGTTTTAAATTTCAACAAATAATAGCAACGCATATCCTCGAAAGAATACATAATTATTTAGATTTGAAATAATTTATACAACATTTTATCAACTCTTTCAATGTTGACGGAGCTACCAAATATAATTTCATATTTTTCAAAATATTATTCCAAATGGTGTGAGGAAACATATAATGAAGAAGTAAATGGTCTAATATTTCTAATTTTTTCTCAAAAAAATGCACATCTAAAGGGTCCATAATATCCTCTTCTTTATAGACTCACTTCGATAAGAATTTTGCTTTGAACTATTGATCAAATAAATGTTTGAGGCCTTAGGGAGAGCCTATAATATTGAAATATTCTTCCAAGGGAAATATTTGGGAGAAGGAAATTTTGTTTGTTCTAAATCCTCATATCCCAACATGATCAAGTATGCACCTTCTTTTGATAAATTTCAAGGCAACTCCTCCTTTAATCAATTGTAAACTCTTTAATATGAAGTTCTATATTGATGATCATTGGGATAGAGTTATTTTCCTAAAACCATGGTTAAGATCGTATCTTTCTAACTTGCCAAGCAAGATTTCATTCTATCTAAAAAAGAGATACAAAGCTCTTTTTATTTTTTTATCAGACAAAGGAATACCCGAGTAGGTTGATGGAAATTTTTTAATCCTAAACCCAAAATCATTCACAATAATTTATTGTAATTCTAGGGCAGTATTAATAAAAAAATCTTAGATTTGGTAGTATTTATATACTATCCAATAGCCTTCTCATAGCACGATAATATTGATTTAAACTCCATGGGCCCACTAACTAAGGGATGACCCAAAAAAAATGTATCATCAACAAATTATATATGAGATTCAAAGGAATCATTTTTTGCAACTTGAATACCCTTGATTTTTCCTTCCATTTTTGCCATTGAAAAGGTTTTGCCTAATGCTTTTTCCAGAATACTGAATAGATGAATTGATAAGGGGATAGTGGATCACCTTGACAAAGTCCACAAGACGATTTGAAGTATCAAGTAGAAGAACCAATGAAAAGATCTCGATCTCTTCTGTTGTCTTTGTGTTAGGATTTTCCTCCACATCTTCCATTACACCTTTAATTCCTTTTGAACTCGAACTTATATATTGTACTTGTTTATCCCTTATGTACTTCTTTGTTTCTTCTAATGGCTGATCCAAGTGAGTTATGGTGGTATTTACCATAAGATGTTGTAGATAGTATTTATTTACCCCTTATTTAGGAGTAGAATATTTTTGATCTGATCAACTTTCTAATAATGTATGATTTCCTTGCATTACCATGAAATTTATCTTATGACAAAAGGTTTTTGTCTCTTTCTTCATAGTTTTTACTTTGCAAATTGTTACCAAATGGCTAGATTCATAATAATTATCACAACAACATGCAATATTTTTATAATCTACTTGTTGATCCCATTATCTTAATTTAAATTTGATCTTAATAGATTGTGACAAAGGTTTTGAAATATCCATAGCAACACATATTTTAGTATAAATAGCATGCCCCTGCTCGTTAATAGTTAGTCCTTACTTGTTAAATTATTGTGGGGTGTTTCTAATATTCTTCAAAGCATTCTTATTGATAAGATGATATGGAAGTTCAAAAATCCTAACCCAAATCGAAAGATTCTTAATTTTTTTATCTCAAGAAGAAAAATCATTCCATGGTCTTAAATAAAGGGTACCTCTCCTTGTAAACCATGGGCCACCACTCAATATTTCATCCCTATTTTTGGAATTAGAAAAGATGACAAGAAAAAATATTTAGGAAGAAAATCCATAGTGTAATTTGAATTCAATTCCCACTTCTACTTGATCCAATCTTAAAATCCAAAAAACCTGACCAAGGTTTATGAAACTAATCCTTTGCTTTTAAAAACCGTTATATCATGCTCAATCATCTCATCCTTGATAGTCACTTCTAGTGTAACATCTTCTACCTAAATTACACTTACCATATATTTGAGGTTTTGGTTATATTCAGCTTGGGCATCCATACTTTCAACTAGGGAATCCTTACTTTCCAATAGGGTTTTCAAATTTAACTTTCCTTCCAAACTACCTACTTGGGCTCACTCTTGACATGCACTTCCTCCTAGCTCACACTCCCTCCCAGCTTACACTTGCTCTCAATTCATACTTTCTCCCAGCTCGCACTCCTTCCTGACTCGCACTCGCTTCTATATCTTTTTCTATCAACATTCCTTTGCTTCGATTTTTTTTAGAAATAATATTCTTCACATTCATGGTAATGTTTTGAAGCATCGATACACTTTGGATGAACCCATTGGTTTTATCCTATATTTGAAGATCTCAAGATTGCTAAAAGAATTAAATCCTCCTACACTCGAAGTAGCACAAAATTCTTCCATCATACTTTACAACTCCTAGGGTTTACTATTTCTAAAGTATTCTTTACTTTTGGATCTTTGCATGATAATTTAACTTTCTAGGTGACCTTAATATGAACAAGCTCTCTAGTTTGCACACCCGCTGCATGCCATGTCTCTAGCTTCACCTATAGTCCTCTTGTAAAAAACAACATAACCTTAGTGTTTTGATTTTTTACATCAATTAGAACACTTCTTCCACCGCTAGGATTTCATGGTGAATATTGGCAAATGCTATTACAAAAATTAAAACATGACAAATACTATTTTAAAAATTAAAATACATGTTCCTCATGCTCTACCTTAGATGATGAAGTTTTTTTTATATTTTTTACAATACTATAGATGGTGCATAAGATCTCATGCTAATTTAATATTATTTATTATGCAACCTTAATAAAAATGTTTTTTAGTTGGTTATATGAAATTGAAATAGCCACATTTACACTACACTATCAAGATAATGATATTACAAAAGGTTAATAATTATACATGTATCACTTTAAACTTATTTTTTTCCTAAAAATAAAAGAATTTAAATGCTTATACTATTTAATATTTAAAAAAAAAATTAAAAAATTATCCAATTTTATTAAAATGTTGAAGAATAAAATTACAAGGAGGACACACTACAACTTGAAATCAATCCAATTGTGGAGTGGACAATAGTATTCTCCTTACACTACACTATCAAGATAATGATATTACAATTAAATATTATACATGTATCACTTAATAAGCTTTAAACTTGAATTTTTTCCTAAAAAATAAAAGAATTTAAATTCTTATACTATTTAATATTTTTTAAAAAAATTAAAAAATTATCCAGTTTTATAAGCTTTATTAACATGTTGAAGAAGAAAATTATAGGGAGGACAATAGTATTCTCCTTGAAATCAATTTAATTGTGGTGTGGACAATAGTATTCTCCTTACACTACAGCTTGAAATCAATTTAAATGTGGAATGGACAATATTATTCTCATTTTGCTTCGTGTGACTCAATTATTTCAATTTAAGTGTGGAGTGGACAATAGTATTCTCAATTTGCTTGGTGTGACTTAATGAGTTGTTGGTGAAAACCCACATCTTAACTTAACATCATCATGTCAAGAGGTGCAACGTTTGTCCTTTCTTCTTTTGAGCAGCATAAAAGATTTAAAATGAAGAAGTATGGTGATTAGAGGGACAAAAATACTGTCTGCTGTGACAACCAACAGCAATAAAGATGAAGAGCGTGTCTGAAGTCAAAATGGTGACAACAATTTATATATAAACATGTGCATGCTTGAAAAATAAAACAAACATAGGCGCTCATGTGGGTGAAGAAATCACAAAGAAGTTCAATGTGGAAAAATCTTTGAACTCGCAGCGGCGGTGCAAATATGTTAGGTTAGCCAGTTACGAGGGAAGTCTGGGCAGATAATTTGAACGACGAATTTAAGTTGATCAGGGAAATAATAGCCCACTATCCTCTTGTTGTCTTTGACACAGGATTTCCTGATATTCTTTAGCCAACCCCATCGTCGGGTCATTGGTCTTAGAATTTCCTGATATTCTTTAGCCAACCCCATCGTCGGGTCTGCAGGAACGATTTTAATTTTTTTTTTTTTTTAAATCACCGTCGAAGTCTGCACGGCGCTGCAGCTCAGAGAGCGCAGTGCGCAAGTCGCGCGCGAAGTGCGCACTTCGGCTGCGCCGACGGACTTCGCCCAGAAATGGGCGAAGTTCGCACTTCGGGGCCGCAGCCGGACTTCGCCCGAAACTGGGCGAAGTTCGCTCTTCGGTCAGCCGACGGACTTGCGCTGGGAGAAGTGCGGACTGCGGCCGACTTCAGACTTCTCTCGCGCACTCGAGCTGACTTGCCCAAATCTGGCCTTCAACTTCTTCGTCTTCCGTGGCTGCCGCTGGGTTTGCCTGGCTTGGCAACACCCGTATGAGAAGAGAGAGATGCCGGAACAGAGAGCAACAAACTGCAAACCCTAAAGATGCCTAAAACAAACAGCAAAATTTATTTATATTAAACGGGGGTTACAGAGTTCCTCAACCAAGGAAATTACAACATCTGCAGGCTGCGCTGCAGGATAAACTAAACAGACAAAATGTCGAGTCGGCTGCTCGGACATTAATCAGCTGAGTCAAACTGCTCACTGAGATACTCTTCTTCTCCTTTTTCTGCTCTCTGCCTTCTCACTCTCTTTCACTGCTCTTGCTCCTCTACTTCTGAAATACCCGAGATGCCTTATATAGCCGCGAAAAGAGGAGGATTGGGGTTTGTCCTCTGACAGGTTCTGATAGGCCCTCAACTAGGGTTTCTGACCAATCGTCGCACTAGCGTCACATCTATAAGAGGGTAGGTGCGGCGTCATGTCAGCCCTTTGCCGGGATCCCGGACTGCGGCAGCGCAGTCCGACTTCGCCCATGTCTGGAGCGCAATCCGATTTTGCCCAAGGTTCGGAGCGCAGTTGGGCACAGGCGTGAAATCTGGGTTAATTTTTCTAACACCCTCCTTTAAACCTGATTTCACGAGCGCTTTGACTCCAAGCTGCTCTCGCAATCTGCTGAAGTCTTCCTCCTTCAAAGGCTTCGTGAAGATGTCAGCCAGCTGCTCCTTGGACCTGCAAAACTACAGTTGTACTTCGCCAAATTTCACCAGCTCTCTGATGAAATGATACCGGATGTCTATGTGCTTCGTCCGGCCATGGAACACAGGATCCTTTGAGAGTGCAATGGCCAAATTTTTATCACAAAAAATTGTTGTCGCACCTTCCGGAGGAAAGTTCAATTCACTCAGAACTCTTCGCAGCCAAACTGCCTGGCATGCGGCTAACGTGGCGACGACATATTCTGCTTCGACTATGGACAACGCAACGATGGGTTGTTTCTTCGACGCCCATGATACTGCCCCTGATCCGAGATGGAAAGCATACCCAGAGGTGCTCTTTCGATCATCGGTACTGCCAGCCCAGTCCATCATGTCTGTGAAGCCCACTAGCTCTAACTGGTCTTGTCTGGCGTAAAATAGGCCATGGTTTCACGTCCCGTTGACATAGCGCAAGATCCTCTTGCCTGCTTGCCGATGCGTGTCCTTCGAGTCTCCATGAAATGGCTGATCAGACTGACTCCGAACATCAGATTTGGTCGAGTTGCAGTCAAATACATTAGACTGCCAACTAGCCTTTTGAACAAGGTTGGATCAACATTCCTTCCTGTATCCAACTTGCTCAGCTTCAAACCTGTGGCTGTAGGTGTGATGGCAGGTTTGCTGTCCTCCATCTTGAAGCGCTTCAGGACATCCTTCGCATACTTGCCCTGAGAAATGAAGATGCCATTTGCCGATTGGTCAACTTCAATGCCAAGAAAATACTTCATCAGCCCTAAGTCCGTCATCTCGAACTCCTTCTTCATGGCTATTCTGAACTGGTCGAACAGCACATTGCTGTTGCCAGTATAAATCAAATCGTCCACATACAAGCAGACGATAATGAGCTCACCTGCTGCATTTGTCTTCATGTATAGGGTGTGCTCATATGGGCATTTCTGAAACCCATTCTCCTGAAAATAGCTGTCAATCCGACTGTACCAAGCTTGGGGCGCCTGCTTCAAACCGTACAGGGCCTTCTTCAGCTCGGGAATTTGCCCTCCTGACCTTCAATTTCGTAACCTGGTGGCTGGTCTATGTAGACCTCTTCCTTCAACACTCCGTTGAGGAAGGCTGACTTGACATCCATTTGGTACATCTTCCAACCTTGTTGGGCTGCCAATGCCAGGATCATCCTGATTGTGTCAAGTCGGGCTACAGGCGCATAAACCTCATGGTAATCGATGTCTGACTTCTGCTTGTAACCCTTCGCCACCAATCTGGCTTTGTGCTTGTCAATGTCTCCTTGGGCGTTGAAATTTGTCTTATACACCCACTTGACCCCAATGGTCTTCTTCCCTACTGGAAGATCTGTGAGCTACCATGTTTCATTCTTTTCAATGGCTGCTATTTCCTCGTCCATTGCATGCACCCACTTCTGATTCTGACTTGCATCTTCGAACTCTACTGGATCAACTTCAGTAAAGAATGCAAAGTCAGAGTGCTCTTCATCTATGTGGGTTTGGGTTGCCTCATAAATGTCTTGCAAGCTTCAAGTCTTCACATGGGTCCTCAGATTTTGAATTCTGCTTGCAAGTGGAGGTGACCGTGATGGAGTGGTTGTGCTACTGCTGGCATCGTTGTTGCTGTTGGAAGTTGCAGGTGGCTGCACACTTCCTTCTTCCAAGTCAACAGACTGAACTTCTGCTGGCTCTAACTGGCCAGTCTCTAACTTCCCGTCCAGGCTTGATCTTCAAGAAATTTCACATCACGACTAATGAGGAGCTTCTTCGTCACAGGGTTGTACAGCCTATATGCCTTCGCCTGCTCACTGTACCCTATGAAAATACATTTCTCAGCTTGATCATCCAACTTTTGCCGCTTCTCTTCTGGAACATGTGCATATGCAATGCACCCAAACACACGCAAGTGAGCCACACTTGGCTTCACTCCGGTCCAGGCCTCCTGAGGGATTTTGTCCTTCACGCTTTTGGTGGGACATCTATTCAACAAGTAGACTGCACATGTTACAGCCTCTGCCAAAAATTCATGCGACAATCCCTTCGCCTTCATCATGCTTCGCGCCATTTCCATGATGGTTCAGTTCCTCTCAGCTACGCCATTCTGCTGTGGCGTGTATCTGGCAGTGAACTGCCTTCGAATTCCGTGTTGCTTGCAAAAATTGTGGATTTCATTGGAGATGTACTCTCCACCTCCATCATTTCTGAGAGTCTTCACATAATAACCGCTCTATTTCTCCACCGGAGCCTTGAACTCCTTGAATCTGGAAAATGCCTCTAACTTTAGCTTGATGGCATGAATCCAAGTCTTCCGGTTGAAGTCATCTATGAATGTCAAGAAGTATTTGTTGCCGACAAATGTGGTGGTCTGCATCGGACCACAAATGTCTGAGTGCACCAGTTCCAAAGGCCGTGATGCTCTCTAAGACTGTCCTATAGGGAATGCATCCCTATGCTGCTTGTCGACTAGGCAACCTTCACACACTTGGTTCGGTTGCTCGATAAGGGGTAAACCCTTCACCATTCGCATTATGTGTAGTTGATTCAGGCCACTAAAGCTCAGGTGACCGAATCTGAGATGCCACAGCCAGGTAGCATCTTTCACAACTGCACTCAGAGACATCAAAGATTCATTCTGAATCTGCAGCGAAAACATTTTGTTTTTTGTCATGGACACTGTTGCGATTTGTCCATGCACCTTGTCTCTGATGGAACATACACCGTATTTGAACAGTACAGTGTGCCCCTTCTGCACAAGTTGTCCAACACTTAGCAGATTATGCTTCAACCCAGGCACATAGAAAACATCTTGAATTGTTTTACTTTCATCGTGCCGGGTGCGGATGAGGATCTTTTCTTTCCCCATCACAGGAACTTTGTTGTTGTTCCCCATCTTGACTTCGGACTGGACTGTTTCATCCAGTTGTGAGAACATCTCTCTGTTCCCGATCATGTGGTTGCTGCAACCACTGTCAAGATACCAGATGTTTTTCTTGCTCTCTTCTTCAATACTGCAAGTCAGCAGTACATTTCCTCCTGCCGCATTTTCGGGTTCCTCCGTATAATGGGCTTGCTGCTGATTCTCGTTCGCCATCTTCTTCTTGCACTGTGAGGCATAATGGCCGAACTTACTGCAGTAGTAGCATTGGACCTTTGACATGTCCTTATTCTGCTGAGAGCTTCCTTGCTGATTTCTGCTAGTGCCTCTTCCTCCTTGCTGATGAAAGTTGCAACTTGGCTCAGCATCATGAGGTTTTGATCTCCCTCCTTGCTTGTTACTTCTCCCACGCCTACTTCTACCTCTTCCTCCTTGAGAACTAGAAGCGCTGTGGTGGGAGTCTTGTCTGCCACTGTCTCGGACTGAGGCTTGAGCCCGAAATGCTTGCTCCAGAGAGGTCTGAGATGAACGGCTCAGCCTTTGTTCATGGTTTTGCAATGAACCCATGAGTTCGTCTATCGAGAGGGTTGTCAGATCCCTCGACTCTTTGATTGCTATTACAATCGTGTCGAACTTGGCAGGTAGACTTCTGAGAATCTTTTCCATGATTCTCTGGCTCTGGACATTTTCTCTGTTCAACCGCATCTGGTTGATAATGTCAGTCGTCCAGGTGAAGAAGTAGCTCATCGACTCAGAATCGCTCATCTGCAGGTTCTCAAACTGTCTCCTGAGCATCTACAGTTTCACCAACTTCACTTTGTCGGTGCCCTGATACGAACTTGCCAGGGTTTCCTAGGCCTGCTTGGCCTTGGTGGCTGATGCAATCCATGGGAAGATGGTTTCATCAACCGCTTGCATGATGTAGAAGAGGGCCTTCTAGTCCTTCTTCTTGTGCTCTTTCAACAGATCCTTGTCTACTTGAGAGAGGGCGACCAGTGCTGCTGCATCTGCCGGTTCTGGGTAGCCGTTCTCGACTAACTCCCATAGCTCTTGAGATCCGAACAGGATCTTCATCTGGATGCTCCAGTAATCGTGGTTCTTGCCGTTAAATCGTGGGATCTGCAACAGGTAGCGAGTTTCTCTCGGAAGCCATGCTTCTATCTCCGTGTCACGGCACAATCAGCTCTGATACCAATTTGCAGGAACGATTTTAATTTTTTTTTTTTTAATCACTGCCGAAGTCTGCACGACGCTGCAGCTCAGAGAGCGCAATGCGCAAGTCGCGCGCACCGACGAACTTTGCCCAGGAATGGGCGAAGTGCGCACTTCGGCTGCGTCGACGGACTTCGCCCAGGAATGGGCGAAGTGCACACTTCGGCTGCGCAGCCGGAATTCACCCAGAACTAGGCGAAGTGGGCACTTCAGCTGCGCCGACAGACTTCGCCCAGGAATGGGCAAAGTGCGCACTTCGGCTGTGCTGACAGACTTCGCCCGAAACTGGGTGAAGTTCACACTTCGGGGCCATAGTCGGACTTCGCCCAAAACTGGGCGAAGTTCGCACTTCGGGGCTGCAGCCGGACTTCGCCCGAAACTGGGCGAAGTTCGCTCTTCGGTCAGCCGACGGACTTGCGCTGGGAGAAGTGCGGACTGCGGTCGACTTCAGACTTCTCTCGCGCACTCGAGCTGACTTGCCCAAATCTGGCCTTCAACTTCTTCGTCTTCCGTGGCTGCCGCTGGGTTTGCCTGGCTTGGCAACACCCGTATGAGAAGAGAGAGATGCTGGAACAGAGAGCAACAAACTGCAAACCCTAAAGATGCCTAAAACAAACAACAAACTTTATTTATATTAAAAAGGGGTTATAGAGTTCCCCAACCAAAGAAATTACAACATCTGTAGGCTGCACTGCGCGAGATAAACTAAACAGACAAAATGTCGAGTCGGCTGCTCGGACATTAATCAGTTGAGTCAAACTGCTCACTGAGATACTCTTCTTCTCCTTTTTCTGCTCTCTACCTTCTCACTCTCTTTCACTGCTCTTGCTCCTCTACAACTTCTGAAATACCTGAGACGCCTTATATAGCCGCGGGAAGAGGAGGATTGGGGTTTGTCCTCTGACAGGTTCTGACAGGCCCTCAACTAGGGTTTCTGACCAATCGCCGCACTAGCATCACATCTGTCAGAGGGTAGGTGCGGCATCATGTCAGCCCTTTGCCGGGATCCCGAGACTGCAGCAGTGCAGTCCGACTTCGCCCATGTCTGGAGCACAATTCGGTTTTGCCCAAGGTTCGGAGCGCAGTTGGGCACAGGCGTGAAATCTGGGTTAATTTTTCTAACAGGGTCATTGGTCTTACGGCACTCTGAAATCCAATGCGGACGCCATTCATCTTATCCAACTTATCCTTACTATTTTTGACGAAAACGAAAAACTACCAGTGTGTGCTACGGGTCAGTGTTGAATTTGGCAATTTAATTTTAAGGAATTCAATCCTCATTGTGGTAAGTGTAACCCGAAATCCATTGACTTATTGAGCAAAAGCGGGATTGACTTTGAGAAAAGCAAACGCGAGGGTATCGATTCAATTGATTTTGCTTAGCCTCTGATGTCTTCGGGGCTTGTTTTAAATAATGATAGTGCAAGAATCTTTGTAATATTAGATTAATGCAATATTTTGAAAATGGAAATATTGGATTAAAAATCAATTATTTTGTGGCCGGGGATTAATGCAATAATATTGAAAATGAAAATGGAAATTTTGTGGCCGGGGATTATTGTTGTAATATTAGTGCTACGATCTAAATTTTGAAAATGGAAATATTGGATTAAAAATTTTGATTTTTTATTACCATAGAGGTGGCAACACTATAGTCCTATGAAAGCATTGTTCGTCCAGAAGAAGCATCACGAGTGCTACGACTTCTTGGTGGCACTTTCATTTGTTGGAGGTATACATTATTTGTTACCTTACAATAATATTGCAAGAATCTTTGTAAATAAATTAGATTAGGATGTGTTTTATATTTAGACGGTGTGTTTAATATTTAGGTCCATAGTATGTATCATATAAGTTTGGAGTTATGTGTGTGGTGTCAATTAGGTAAGTGCAAGTTATATATATTAGGTCTCATGTTTGGATGTAGGGAGTTATGAGTAATAATGAAAGACTTTACCTTTATGTAATATTTAGAAGAGAACAAAGGTCAAGAGTGATGCATATGAAAAGTCTCATACATACATACATATATTGAAGATAAAGCTTTATATTATATATCTGACAAGCCTTGCATTTATGCATGCTTTTGTAGATAAATTTTAGATAAAATTTTAGTGTGCTTTTTTAATGTGTTATATGTGGCTTCTATTGGGGACCACTCCCATAAAAATACGAAAATATTATTTCAATGAGTTTACATAGGATTTTACGAGGGATCTTGGTCCCCTAATACTAAGTGGGGTTTAATCCTTGGACCTCTCAAAGAGAAGCTAAAATACTTAAACCTTGGACCTCTCAAAGAGAAACCAAAATACTTACCACTACAGTAAGCTTGTAGCTATCAAAATAGTAAAATATTCCATTTGTTGTAGCATACCATTTTATCATACTTTTTTCATTTTTATTTTCTATTAAATATATTCTTCAACTTCCTTCAAGTGCTATATTTTCACAATAATCTCCTTAGACATCATTTTAATCAAGACATAAATTCTAACTTGGAAAATTACCTTCTAGAATTTAAATTTCACTACGATGAAGATCAACACCATTATTCACTAGGATGACTCATCCATGTATTTTTAAATATTGTAGGCTTGTTATTAGCACATATTTTTCTACAATTGGGACTTCTCATGATGAGCACCATATTTGTAGATATTATGCAAGAGACACAATAACACAATTCTAAAATTCGGCATGATTTTGAGATTTATTTAAAAAAAATTTGTTATTCCTTTCAAGTTTTAAATTTCAACAAATAATAGCAACGCATATCCTCGAAAGAATACATAATTATTTAGATTTGAAATAATTTATACAACATTTTATCAACTCTTTCAATGTTGACGGAGCTACCAAATATAATTTCATATTTTTTAAAATATTATTCCAAATGGTGTGAGGAAACAGATAATGAAGAAGTAAATGGTCTAATATTTCTAATTTTTTCTCAAAAAAATGCACATCTAAAGGGTCCATAATATCCTCTTCTTTATAGACTCACTTCGATAAGAATCTTGCTTTGAACTATTGATCAAATAAATGTTTGAGGCCTTAGGGAGAGCCTATAATATCGAAATATTCTTCCAAGGGAAATATTTGGGAGAAGGAAATTTTGTTTGTTCTAAATCCTCATATCCCAACATGATCAAGTATGCACCTTCTTTTGATAAATTTCAAGGCAACTCCTCCTTTTATCAATTGTAAACTCTTTAATATGAAGTTCTATATTGATGATCATTTGGATAGAGTTATTTTCCTAAAACCATGGTTAAGATCGTATCTTTCTAACTTGCCAAGCAAGCTTTCATTCTATCTAAAAAAGAGATACAAAGCTCTTTTTATTTTTTTATCAGACAAAGGAATACCCGAGTAGGTTGATGGAAATTTTTTAATCCTAAACCCAAAATCATTCACAATAATTTATTGTAATTCTAGGGCAGTATTAATAAAAAAATCTTAGATTTGGTAGTATTTATATACTAAGTCACCTAAGTCACCTGCAAATTTGACAGAGGTCAGAAGACATTACCAGAAGGTCATTGCCATTGAAACAGTCGGCCAATCTGCCTTCACCTGGAATTCATCCCTGGGTAGGACGAATTCTGACTGCTATTCGTCCCTAGGTGGGACGAATTCGACTGTGTTGGAAACCCCGAGGTGATACCGCTCCAATGTCGACTCCTGAGACCTCAAAAACACCTACAAACAGAGGGGTTATGTAATTGGGGCCATTTTGGGATGACCCAGATGGTCGGATTCTCCCAAATTGGCCTCTATCCTTGGGAATTCGATATCGTCTCCTGCAAGTTAGTAGGACAACAAAGCGACAAAAGGCATGATAAAATCTGATCAAAATGTTATGAAATTGAAGCTATGAGTTAACCAGACAGAATAACATAAGATGCAACATGAACAAATAATCTAGAATGCTTTAGAATAAAACTTAGAAAGTGCGGGGTGCCCAAGTGGGCCTCCCACCGTTGGCACTTGATTTCGACGCCAATCCACTAGGGATGGGCCCAAAACCTCTTAGGATTGGGATGTCTACGAATTGGTGGTGTAAGGTGGTCAAATGTTGGATTTGGGTTGGATCCACGCTTCCAAAAGCCACCCAATAACCTCCCTTGCGAAAGAGATTAGTGGATGTGAGAAGGTGAATCAAAAGGATGCAAATGGGTATTCAATTGGATAGCACTTCGTTGCTTGAAATCGCCTCCAATCTCTCATTTTGGGTGAGAAAAGTCCCACATTTTATAGACCCATGGGGTCTCTTTTGAGAGGGAAGCATAAGCGCCATGTGTTGGTCATAGGTGCCATGTGGTGGTCATGTCTTCCCATGAGGGAGGGGAGTCCTCCATGACTTGGGCTTTCATAAATGCCCTTGTGATAGTCCTCTAACGGCCCATCTATCCACCCACACACGCGTGCGAGGCAAGAGTCATTGACTGACTGTCCTTGGCTGCCACTTGGCACCATTCTTCTTTTTTCCTGTTAAACCTAGAATTCGTCCTACTCAGGGATGAATTCAGAATTTGTACCTTGGTGAGATGGATTCCAATTTGAATTCGTCCTAGGGTGGGACGGATTTGGAGTAGGTTGTCCGAAGGTGCCAAATTGCCTTCTGACCTTCCAAAATTGCTGTAAAAGTGGTTAGGACCTCTGTTTAACCTCTGAGGGCTGCCCCAGGGGCTATGTGTGTCAAAGCGATCAGTGTTTGTAGTCACATAATCGGATTGGTGCTGTTTTGGTGTCTACAGATGCCCTTTTTTGGGATGCGCTATGCATGGCGCAGCGTCGAGCAAAAATACATAACCAAAGCACTAATGATTAGGGTTTCTTGGTAACCTAACCAACTTTTGATGCCCCAAGTATGGAAAGGCCATGCATTCTTGAATCCTTGCTTCTGACGAGCTAAGGAATTTGTTTTCAAGTATTAACCTATTTTTGTGAGGTGTGACTTGAGCTTGGACATTGATCAGTCATGATTAGGCAAAGGGCGCAACCTTTTATCCATAGGGGAACCTTATGTTCATGATTCATGAATGCCAAGAATTTGATCAATTTGATTTTTGCTTGTTCTTGCCCCAAGCAGGAGTGTAATTGTCTTTGTCAATGATTCTTTGAATGCATGTCATTTTCCTTAATTGGGTGTGTGATTGTTGATTGTCGCCTTCCCATAGGAATAGTTGTTCCTCTAGGTTACCCTCCAAACTAGACAAATTTTGTGTACGGGGGCCTTGATCATGGTCTTGAACCATGCAAGCAAAAGGAAGAAGACGAAGAGCCTTTCGCTGAAAATATCAATTATCTGTCAAACCCGGATTTTGTTCTCAGATATCTCGGCCAATGCAATTGGCATGGATATGGGCTAGGCATATATGAGCAAGGGATGCGTGTCCTTTGCCAACCAAGATATTAGATGCCATATGATAGGTCGGGAGTAGGGTTCAACCACCCCCCGCCCTTAGACATCTTGGTAGAAAATATGCAAGGCTTCGAAATAGGCAACAAGGGGGGATTGGCATCATATCCTTATGCCAACCCAAATACAGAATATACATTGGGAGACTACCTCCCATGGTCAACAAACACCCTTGGAAACAGCAGTAACTCCTCTCCTTTGCTAGACAGAGGTGAAATTTTAGACATTAATCCCCAAAGAGAGCATCAACGGTGTTCAGACATATTTTTGAAGCTGTTCCCCTTAGAGGTTCCAGTTGACTCAATACAGTGTCAAGAGAATCAGGTCCCTCCACCAAGAGAGGAACAACCGCAATGGGACCAGGTTAACTTGTTGGAACAAGGGGAACCCTCAATGTCGCAAGTAACAGTTGCTAAAGAGACTGAACATTTTTGGATCTCTGAAAGTGATTCAGAAGATGAGACTGAGATGATCTATCTCAGACATGCGCGACGGAATAATCACCCTTTAACTCATGAAGATCTAATGGGACAGATGGGCATAAGGTTAGGGCATGAATGGTGGGTGGACCCAGCAAGGTGGGACCAAGTGTTGGATCCATGGCTCCAAATTCAAGATGAGCATCGTCCACCACGAGACCCTATCATGACATCAGTGCAAAGAGAAGACCCTGTCTTCCTACCCACACATAGGTCCGATCCGTTCATACCCGTCCCTACAGAACCAGATCTGGAGCATAGGGGGCATCCAGAATGTTCGAGCTATAACACCTGCGGTAATGGAGACCAAACTCATTTCATCCACATGATCTCCATTGACTTGACCGCACCCATCCGTAATCCGACCGATCCAGCATGGTCATTGCATCTAGACATAGATGCCATCGACTGGGATCGCGTCAATTCACCTTTATCACCATCAGAGTATTGGATTTTTGATGAAATGCCTCATTTTACCCCAAGGACAACTCAAGATATTTTTCAAGATGAAGAGGGACCCGAGGTTCCCAACGCAGATCTAAATTCAGCTAATGATATCCATTTGATCCCGAATCCACACCAGTTGGAAGACGGATCCCACATGTCAGTCGAGGAGACGACTGATGTAGATATCGGCACAGATCCAATGAATCCATAGATTCTCAAGCTAGGGGTAAGTTTATCCCCCGAAGAGCAAGCCGACTACATTGCCCTTCTCAAAGAAAAGGAGTTTTTTGCATGGTCGTACAAGGATATGCCAGGACTAGACCCGCAGCTAGTCACGCATAATTTAACGCTTGATCCGACAATCAAGCCTGTAAAGCAAAAACTACGTAAGATGCACCCAACAGTGGCCTTAATGGTCAAAGATGAATTGCAAAAGCTGTTGGATGCATAGTTTGTCATCTGCGTGGATTATCCGCCATGGCTGTCCAACATGGTTCCTGTCAAAAAGCCCAACGGGAGGATTCGCATATGCACTGATTTTTGAGATCTAAACAAAGAGAGTCCTAAGGATGATTTCCCCTTGCCAAGCATCGACGCATTGGTAGACGCTACAACAGGTCACGAAATGCTATCCCTCATGGATGGTTTCTCGGGATACAATCAGATTCGTATCAATCCTGAGGACCAACTCAAAACGGTGTTCACAACGCCTTGGGGGAAATTTTGTTATAAGGTCATGCCTTTTGGCCTTAAAAATGCTGGCGCCACCTACCAACATGCCATGATGTACATCTTCCATGATTACATGCATAAGACTTTGGAAGATTACATGGATGATTTGTTAGCCAAGTCTCTTTTGCGCTCAGATCATCTCGGTGACTTAAGCAAGATCCTCGATCGCCTCATAGAGCATAAGGTTAGACTAAATCCCAAGAAGTGCGTATTTGGCGTCACATCTGGAAAAATCTTGGGTTTCATAGTCTCAAAACGAGGAATCGAGGTGGACCCACAAAAAGTCAATGCAATCCTTGAAATGGTTCCCCCAACTACCATCAAGCAACTCAGAAGTCTGCAAGGAAAGGTTGCGTCCATTAAACGCTTCATAGCGCAATTATCTGACAAGTGCCGACCCATGAACAAATTATTGCACAAGGGCATTACATTTCACTGGGATGACGAGTGCCAGTCAGCCTTTGACGAAATCAAACAATACCTAGCTTCGCCACCAGTATTGGCACCACCTAGACCAGGAGTGCCGTTCTACTTATACATCTCAGCTACCGAGGTGGCACCGGCGCCATGTTAGCCCAAAAGAATGAACTTCACAAGGAACGAGGCTACTTACTATCTTAGCCGCACCTTGGTCGGTTATGAACTTAACTATGCATACGTTGAGAAACTACGCTTGGCAGTGGTGTTCGCTACAAAAAAGCTATACCACTACATGTTGAGCAACACTACGTATGTTGTGTCTAAGGAGAATCCATTGCGATACATGATGAGTCATACTTATCATAGTAGTCGCATGGTGAAATGGATCATGTTGTTGACGAAATTTGACATAGAGTTTATTGGACAAAAATCTATCAAAGGACAAGTCATAGCCGATCAACTAGTAGAGGCTCCTCTTGAAGACGATCAGCCTCTGGTCCTAGAACTACCCGATGATGGGGTCTTCCATGTCTCAGAATAACCAGATTCTAATGAGCCTGAGTCACAGGCCGACATAACCCTATTCTTCGATGGTTCTAAATGTGAGAAAGGTGGTGGTGCGGGAATTGTATTCTTCACACCATAGGGTGTTCCAATGCCCCTGTCATTTAAATTAAACTTCCAGTGCACCAAAAATAATGTAGAATATGAAGCCTTGCTCCTAGGTCTTCAAACAACAATCGCCATGAACATCAAATGACTGAACATTTTTGGTGATTCGCTGTTAATAGTAAATCAATTCAAAGGGGTATATAAATGCAAATGCCTAGTTCTGCAGGCTTATAAAGCCCTTGTGGACAAATTCTTGGCAAAACTAGAGTGGTACGACATCGAGGCACTCCCTTGGTCATCGAATCATTTTATGGATACAATGGCCTCCTTGGGGTCACTAATTCTGCAAGACCTTTTCGGTTACATGACAACCATTCAAGTCAAAACCTTATCGCAATCCATGATGGAGCGTGCAAGATCAGACTTGACGTCAGGAATCCACATGATCTAGATTGAACCATCCTCGAATAAGTTCTTTCGAATTCGAGATCGTCTAAAACGTGCCAACTGGGGGTCCTTGTTTTCCCCTACTCCCATTAATAGCAACACAATGCTATTCTTACAAGTTCTATCCCATTCAGCGTTTGTTAGGGAAGAACTTCAAAAGGGATTGGTTGTTCATACTGTCAAGGTTTTCGATCAACAGGACTGGTATTTACCCATTAGAGACTACCTCAAGTTAGGTAATCTTCCCTTTGGATTGACGCACGTCGCAAAACGAACATTCAAGTAGAAAGCGGCTAAGTATGTCTTGATAGGAGACATTTTGTATCGTCGCAGCTATGAAGGAATTCTTCTTCGTTGCTTGGACCAACAAGAGTCCACTTGGGCAGTCGCCCAAGCGCATGATGGTACATGTGGTGGCCATTTTAGTGGTATGGCCATTGCAAAGCGCATTCTTCGCATGGGCTATTATTGGCCATCTTTAGAGCAAGATTGTTGTGCATATGTCAAGAAGTGCGTGAAATTTCAACATCATGCCAATTTAATGCACATACCTTCCCAGGCCTTGTAGGCAGTCCAGTCTGCTTGGCCATTTTTGCAATGGGGCTTCGATCTAATTGGAAATATCTCCCCTGCATCATCAGGCCATCACATGTTTATCATAACGGCCACAGAGTATTTTACCAAATGGGTGGAAGCAATTTCGCTAACCTTTACGACAAGACCTCGCATTGTGGAGTTCATTTTGCATAACATCATATGTCATTTTGGTATTCCATCCAAAATAATCTCGGATAATGGGCCATCATTCAAAAACAAAGACGTGCGTGCTTTGACCACAAAGTACAAAATTCAGCACAGTTTTTCAACACCCTATTATCCGCAGGGAAATGGGCAAGCAGAGGCGTCAAACAAAATGCTAGTTGCCATCCTTAAAAAGACGATCGTAGACAGTCATAAGGATTGGCACATCCAATTACCACTTGCCCTTTGGGCTTATCACACTAGCATTCGGACGCCAACTAGGGCAACTCCATTTTTGCTCGTGTATGGGTCAGAGGTAGTAATGCCCCTCGAGTTGGAAATTCCTTCCCTTCGCATATCAATGCAGGAGTTCATCGATGATGACGCTGCGCGGCAGGCTCGGTTAGACCAAATTACGTTGCTTGACGAACGACGCATTAATGCTCTCGAGCACTTACGTATCTATCAAGAGCGGCTTAAGAAAGCTTACAACATGAAAGTTCACCTAAGGGACTTTCGGGTTGGTGATTTGGTTTTGAAGGAAAACCAACAGAACTCTAATTTGCCATCCCACCTAAGGGACAAGTTCACGGAAAATTGGTTAGGTCCATATGTCATTGATAGCAAAATAGGACCGGGACGTACCGGCTAGCTTCTCTTGACGGTATCAAGGAAACAGAACCCTTGAATATCAGTCATTTGCAACCATTCTATATCTAAGAGAGCCATATCCCAAAAATGCTCTAAGGATCCATAAAATTGCTTGGTCAATTCCAAAAATGCCCCAAGGATTCTTAAAATCGCTTGGTCACCCAAAAAAGCTCCAAGGATTATCGCAATCGCTTGGTCAAAACCCAAAAGCTCCAAGGATTATCGCAATCACTTGGTCACCCCAAAAGCTCCAAGGATTATCACAATCACTTGGTCAAAACCCAAAAAAAGCCCCAAGGATTATCGCAATCACTTGGTCACCCAAAAAAGCTCCAAGGATTATCGCAATCACTTGGTCACCACAAAAAGCTCCAAGGATTATCGCAATCACTTGGTCACCCCAAAAAGCTCCAAGGATTATCGCAATCACTTGGTCACCCCAAAAATCTCCAAGGATTATCGTAATAACTTGGTCACCCCAAAAGCTCCAAGGATTATCGCAATAACTTGGTCACCCCAAAAGCTCCAAGGATTATCGCAATCACTTGGTCACCCCAAAAGCTCCAAGGATTATCGCAATCACTTGGTCACCCAAAAAGCTCCAAGGATTATCACAATCACTTGGTCACCCCAAAATCTCCAAGGATTATCGTAATCGCTTGGTCAACTCCAAAAGGCCCCAAAGGATTCTCGAAATCCCTTGGTCACCATCAAGAAAAGTCAAAAACAACAAAAATCATCAAAAAAAAAAAAAAAATTTGCATCTCATTTCTAGGCATACTCAAATTCACCAATAGAGAGCCCTTCTCGCACCTCATCTTCATATTAACAAAAAATCAATCCATCCAAAAATACAAAAATACATAGCTCATGAAAACATTGCATCCATACATTGCATATTTGTGATCGTACGGGTCAAAAGCACCATAGGCTGTAATGGCTCTGATAGTCCATCTTGTTCCACACTGTTCCATTTTACAAAAACAACAAAAACACCATGAATCGCTAGAGTTAGTGGTCTTTTAATGTATCAAGAGTTTTTGTGATTCAGTCATCATTTTGCTCTCTAGCAACGCAATGTACCAAGTCAAACAGATTTTATGAAGGTAGAGTTACACTTGAAATACACCTTGTTACGTAACATCCCAACACAAACTAAAACACATAAAACAATTCCTGAGTTGTGTGAACGAAAGATGAAACCTGCACAGTAATCCAGGTCACCATAAGCGAAACGGCTATCTTGCTCATCCCCCTGTATGAATGATCCCAAGAATGCTGAGAGTTGGCAAAAGGACAAGCATCCTCCCTACCCAATTCCCTAAGAATCCCTAAGTTCTCAATAGTTGCAAAACATCAAAAATTTACAAAATGTCAAAACTCAAATATTTGACATCTTACAGTGCACAAATCAAACGGCACAAACGATAGTGATTTTCATCACTCCATATCCCCAATCCCTTGCTCAAAAGAAAAATAAATCAAAATAAACAGTGATATTATCACTACAAACGAGCAAGTATCCCAATACAATTGAAGAAAAGAAAGGAGTTGAACTTGAATCCCTGGAACTCTCAAGCATTCTAACGAGGTCATGAGGCAAGCCTCAGTACCGATTTGGTTGATAGCCTATCGGTAACTGGTGGTAAAATTCTCGCATGATGATATATCTGTCACATTAACTTGCGTACAGATCAATGTTTGCATGTGGATGAGCTAGCCTATGGCACCCGGGATAACACCGCAGATTAATCTAACTGAATACAATGAAGGAGTTAGTGGAACTAATTAGGCGATCCCCAGTATAGGTTCGGTTGAAAGCCCATCTGGAACTGGCGGTATCCTGACAAATACCAAATAAATGAACTCAATTGCACACACAAGGATGTGAAATAGCTTGGTCAAAAATAGGTCTGATTCATACCTTTTTTAAAAGTCTTGTAAGATAAAGTACAGTCATGGCTAGTGAGTTAAAACCATCTGAGTCTCAGAAAACCTTAGCTACATTTCTAAACCAACTGCGCTGCTTTTCACCCTTACAATACCATCAAAAAAATACAAAAATAGAAAAACCACATGTATACATACAGAGTCATACATCATAGCAATCGCCTAAAAATGAAATAAAGAGCGTCTTAAACAGTCTATGGTGTCATAACCAACCATCACAAATTCCATTCATCCATTTCATTTGGCATATCACATTTGAAAAATCAAAAACATTTGCATAAATAATTTGCATACGCATCAAAAATAAATAAACATGCATACATCCATAGTCATCAGCCATCATGCATAAAGATCAAATCATCACATGTGCATAACAAAATAAAATCGGTATATATATATATCTTCAAAAAAATGCCCGTAGGCTACAAAACTGGTCCTCAGACCTCGCAATCATATAACAATACCCAACCTAAGGCGTTGACCACCATGATCATGCAGGATCGGTGCAACGGGAACTACCCCCCGTGGTGTGGGTCCAATGGGACCCTGCAGGGCAGCTACTACTAGCCCCCGCATCATGCCTGCTATCGCCTCCCTCATCTAATCGCCTGCGATGAGATGACGTTGACTGCTCAGTCGCACTATCCCTCATTCGGCATGAATATCCACTGCACAAGGGCTCAGGTAGCCACCCACAAAGGCGGATGACCTCCCTCTCCAAGTCTAACCGATGCCAGAACCACTCTGCCTCCCGTCGATGATAGTAAGATACTACATCGTCGTGCTGTGCCAAAACCCTATCCCGCTCTGCTAGCTGAGCCCACAGGAAATCCCTCTCTCACAGCGTGTCCCCCAGCTCCAGATCCTATATCCATAGTAGCTCTATCAGTCACACATTTTCAGTGTGTACCTCAGACTCCATCTCCTCTATATCTGCCTGATGTACAAGACTCTCCGGAACAGCAGCCTGCTCTGGCTCCCACTGCCCCTCCATGTCCTACATGTCTGGCTGATCCGGAGCTCCCAACTCTACATCCTCATCCCCAACCTCAACCATGTCTGCATCATCCACTGGAACTCCCCAATCATCCCCTGCTGTCTCAGCACCCTTCGCTGTCACCTTCGTGCCTCCTAGTGGCCCCTCTCCTATCCATTGCCGCAACACCCACCATGAGTCATACTCAATGGTAGTCCCGACGTCATCCACGTCTGGGACGTCAATCACCGCATCTGACTCCTCACCCAATGGCATGATGACCGGTTGATCTAGAGCCCTCTCATATCCCCAGCGCTGATAGACCACGGGCTCACCAGGAAACCCCTGGTGCAACCCAAACTGTCGTGTAACCCGGCCATAGGAGAAGAACTCATGCTCAGTCCCGTGCCGCCCGATCAACCACCGCTCCCTACGTACATGTCGGAGCCACTCTCCAGCCTCAGGCCAGGCTAGACAGTCCCGATAAGGCCGCAAAACCACCTCCCCTAGAGTGAGCTGAGAGAAGGCATTAGTATAGTGCTCTACGACACATGCCCATCGTCGACTCTGCCCCTGCTTCGCAGACCGCCGCCACAGAATTGCGTAACCTATCTCCTTGTCCTCCATCGCCGCCTGAGTCATCCACGGTAACCCGGTTGGCATCTCAACAGCAATGTGCTACCAACCCCAACACTGCAATAGATAACTACAACTGACACCCTTCCGTTGCCGACAACGGACCCCATACAGCTCCCCGTAGAGCTGTGCCAACAATGTCTGTACCCATATCAATATCAGCAGTGCCTCTATCGGGCACTCTACCAATTGCCACACCAAATCCAGTAGGTTCCACGAGAACCTCGCACCTGAAAAATCAGGTAAAAGCATGTTAGGGAAAATTTTAGCAGTGCTTCGCTTCGCAGAATTTACCTCCTCCTCCCAGAGCTCCAAAATCGCAAGAAAAATTTGACACAAATGAGCCCAAATTCAAGTTTTGGCCCTTAAATAGGCCTTTGAGCTGTAATTCATCCTTTACTGGGACGAGTGCTCTGGTTAGTGCTCGTCCCACCCAGGGATGAATTCTACTGCTAGAATTCACCCACCTTGGGACGAATTCAGGCCAGAAAATTCAAAAACATCAAAAAATGAACAAAAATGCACTAAAAACAACAATAAATATGCCCGATAAGAATGCTGTTGCACTTGACATCCCGGGCATACAAAACAGACGTCGGGGTCAAAAATTATCACTATCCTACTCCCTAAGAAGGCTACCATAGCCGGACTGCTCCACGGGAACATGGATTTTTGACAATTTAATCCCCAAATGGTGTCACAAAAAACAACAAAACAACAAAAACAACAAAAATGTAACACAAAAACATAGCAATAAGCATTGCCGAACACAAGTGATCTTGCACTTAACCTCTTGGCATAAAAAAAATCAATGTCGGGGCTCAAATTGTCACTCTCCCACTTTCCCAAGAAGGTTACCATAGCCGGACCGCTCCACGGGAAGACGGGTTTTCGATGATTTCACCCCATTATGGCATCACCAAAAGGGATAAAACCCACCAAAAATAGGTCCAAATGTTGGAAAAATTGCACATGCTTAACGATAAAACATCTAAAGGCACCCTTACAAGTCATCTTGGGTCAAGCGACTCGTCGCTTTTCTCACAAAGGTCATTCCCTCATCGATTCGTCACTTGAGGGGGTAGTCACACTTAGTCACCAATCAAAAATCACACACCCAATTAAGGAAAACAACATGCATTCAAAGAATCATTGACAAAGACAATTACGCTCCTGCTTGGGGTAGTAAACAAGCAACAATCAAATTGATCAAATGCTTGGCATTCATGAATCATGAACACAAGGTTCCCCTGTGGATAAAAGGTTGTGCCCTTTGCCTAATCATGACTGATCAATGTCCAAGCTCAAGTCACACCTCACAAAAATAGGTTAATACTTGAAATCAAACTCCTTAGCTCGTCAAAAGCAAGGATTCAAGAATGCATGCCCTTTCCATGCTTGGGGCATCAAAATTTGGTTAGGTTACCAAGAAACCCTAATCATTAGTGCTTTGGTTATCTATTTTTGCTCAACGCTGCGCCATGCACAGTGCATCCCAAAAAGGGGCATCTGTAGACACCAAAACAGCACCAATCCGATTATGTGACTACAAACACTGATCGCTTTGACAAACACAGCCCCCAGGGCAGCCCTCAGAGGTTAAACAGTGGTCCTAACCACTTTCATAGCAATTTTGTAAGGTCAAGAGGCAATTTGGCACATTCGGGCACTTTGCTCGGCATTCGTCTCACCCAGGGACGAATTCAAACTGGGATCCGTCTCACCCAGAGACGAATTCTGAATTCGTCTCTAGTCAGGACGAATTCCAAGTTTAACGGGCAAAAAGAAGAATGGCGCCAAGTGGCAGCCAAGGACAGTCAGTCGATGACTCCTGCCTCACACGCGTGTGTGGGTGGACAGATGGGCCGTTAGAGGACTGTCACAAGGGCGATTATGAAAGCCCAAGTCATGGAGGACTCCCCTCCCTCATGGGAAGACATGACCGCCACATGGCACCTATGACCAACACATGGCGCTTATGCTTCCCTCTCAAAAGAGACCCCATGGGTCTATAAAAGGTGGGACTTTTATCACCCAAAAGGAGATATTGGAGGCGATTTCAAGCAACGAAGTGCTGTCCAATTGAATACCCATTTGCATCCTTTTGATTCACCTTCTCACATCCACTAATCTCTTTTGCAAGGGAGGTTATTGGGTGGCTTTTGGAAGCATGGATCCAACCCAAATCCAACATTTGACCACCTTACATCACCAATTCACAGACATCCCAATCCTAAGAGGTTTTGGGCCCATCCCTAGTGGATTGGCACCGAAATCAAGTGCCAACGGTGGGAGGCCCACTTGGGCACCCCACACTTTCTAAGTTTTATTCTAAAGCATTCTAGATTATTTGTTCATGTTGCATCTTATGTTATTCTGTCTGGTTAACTCATAGCTTCAATTTCATAACATTTTGATCAGATTTTATCATGCCTTTTGTCGCTTTGTTGTCCTACTAACTTGCAGGTGGCGATATCGAATTCCCGAGGATAGAGGCCAAATTGGGAGAATCCGACCATCTGGGTCGTCCCAAAATGGCCCCAATTACATAACCCCTCTGTTTTTAGGTGTTTTGGAGGTCTCGAGAGTCGACATTGGAGCAGCATCACTTCGGCTTTTCCAACACAATAGAATTCGTCCCACCTAGGGACGAATAGCAGTCAGAATTCGTCCTGCCCAGGGACAAATTCTAGGTGAAGGCATATTGGCTGACTATTTCAGTGGCAATGGCCTTCTGGTAATGTCTTCTGACCTCTATCAAATTTGCAGGTGACTTAGATCCGTTTTATTCACTGTATTCGACAATATTTTGCATGCATCTTTTGGCAATTTCAAAGAACAAACACTTCTTATTTGCAGCAGGTGCTATTGATATCTTTGTTTTTTCTTTGTTCGTAGGAGGAGTAGCAGAGGTTAAGGACTCATCAACATCAGCGGCGACATCGTCTTGGCCTGCCCATATCAAGTGTGGGCACGCGGGAAAAGGAACATCAAGTCTTGATTGTAATCAAATTCTTTTAATGCTCCTAGCCCCTAAAAAGGGAGGAGGCATCTTTGTAACAGAGATCAAGAGAGTTTAATAAAAGGGTTGTGTTTTCTCCATTTTCTTGTATCTCATTTCAATGCATCTCTTTCATTTCATGCATTCTACACTTTTAGGACTTAAGCGGTCCGGCTATGGTAGCCTTCTTGGGGAAGTAGGAGAGTGACAATTTGAGCCCCGACATTGATTTTTTTATGCCAAGATGTTAAGTGCAAGAGCACTTATGTTCGGCAATGCTTATTGCTATGTTTTTGTGTTACATTTTTGTTGTTTTTGTTGTTTTGTTGTTTTTTGTGACACCATTTGGGGATTAAATTGTCAAAAATCCATCTTCCTGTGGAGCGGTCCGGCTATGGTAGCCTTCTTAGGGAGTAGGATAGTGATAATTTTTGACCCCGACGCCTATTTTGTATGCCCGGAATGTCAAGTGCAACATCATTCTTATCGGGCATATTTATTGTTGTTTTTAGTGCATTTTTGTTCATTTTTTGATGTTTTTGAAATTTTTGGCCTGAATTCGTCCCAGGGTGGGACGAATTCCAGCAGTAGAATTCGTCCCTGGGTGGGATGAGCACTAACCAGAGTGTTCATCCTAGTCAAGGACGAATTCCAGCTCAAATGCCTATTTAAGGGCCAAAACTTGAATTTGGGCTCATTTGTGTCAAAATTTTCTTGCGATTTTGGAGCTCTAGGAGGAGGAGGTAAATTCTGCGAAGCGAAGCGCTGCTGAAATTTTCCCTGCCATCATGAGTGCACAAACTGGTTGGAGCGGCGGTGCCGAAGAGAGACTTGTAAGTTATCCCTAGAGTTTATTTTTGTTTTTTCTAAAGCTGTAAGTGTGTTTTTCTGTACAATTTTTTTTTTTCTATGATTTTAATTATTTTTTTTGTTTGTTGAATTTTTTTCTTTTGCAGGTTAGGAGCCGGTATCATGTACCTACTGCTTTTACTGAGGCACGATTAGCACTGACTGATGATGACTGGGAATGGCTTGATTCCCTTAGGCTCAAGCAGGTGGCTCGACTGGAGCCTGTGGTCCCGGATCAGGCCTATTTGACGGCCCTGATCAAACTTTGGGATCCACAGACCAACACCTTCCATCTCCCGATAGGGGAGATGATTGTGACTCTAGAGGATGTCTATCGACTGCTTAGGATTTTGATAGATGGAATGCCTATTAGGACATCACTGTTTGATCAGAGGACTGTTGTACTGACAAGATGTTTTGGGCATGGGGAGCGGCTGGGTGTAGAGAACCCAGTGGAGACAGTCGAGGTGGACTGCCAGGCTGGCGGGATTTTGGTTGGATGGTGGCAGGAGAGGGGGATGTTAGGAGTGAGGCACACATTCTTGATGGGCCTCATTTCTAACATACTTTTACCTGATTCGTCAGGCGTGAGGTTCCCGTGGAACCTACTGGATTTGGTGTGGCAGTTGGTAGAGTGCCCGATAGAGGCACCGCTAATATTGAGATGGGGACAGACATTGTTGGCACAGCTCTACGGGGAGCTGTATGGGGTCTGCTATCGGTAGCAGAAGGGTGTCAGCTGTAGTTATCTGTTGTAGTGCTAGGGTTGGTAGCACATTGTTGTTGAGAGGCCAACCGGGTTACCGTGGACGACTCGGGCGACGATGGAGGACAAGGAGATAGGTTACGTAGTTCTGTGGCGGCGGTCTGCGAAGCAGGGGTAGAGTTGGCGATGGGCAGGTGCTATAGAGCACTATATTGATGCCTTATCTCAACTCACTCAAAGGGAGGTGGTTTAGCAGCCTTATCGGGACTGTCTAGCCTGGCCTGAGGCTGGAGAGTGGCTTCGACGTGTATGCATGGAGCGGTGGTTGATCGGGCGACACGGGACCAAGCATGAGTTCTTCTCCTATGGCTGGGTTACATGACAGTTTGGGTTGCGCCAGGGGTTGCCTAGTGAGCCCATGGTCTATCAACATCGGGGAGATGAGAGGGCTCTAGATCGACCGGTCATCGCACCATTGGGTGAGGAGTCAGATGCGGTGATTGACGTCCCGGACGTGGATGACGTCGGGAATACCATTGAGTATGACTCGTGGTGGGTACTGCGGCGATGGAGAGGAGAGGGGCCACTAGGAGGCACGAAGGCGGTAGTGGAGGGTGCTGAAATAGCCAGGGATGATTGGGGAGTTCCAGTGAATGACGCAAAAATGGTTGAGGTGGGGGATGAGGATGTAGAGTTGGGAGCTTTGAATCAGCCAGACATGTAGGACATGGAGGGGCAGTGGGAGCCAGAGAAGGCTGCTGTTTCAGAGAGTCCTATACGTCAGGCAGATACAAAGGAGATGCAGTCTGAGGTACGTGCTAAAAATGCATGATTGAAAGAGCTGCTATGGATACGGGATCTAGAGCTAGAGGACTCGCTATGGGAGAGGGATTTCCTGCGGGCTCAGCTAGTAGAGCGGGTTAGGGTTTTGGCATAGCGTGACGATGCAATATCTTACTATCATCGGCGGGAGGAAGAGTGGTTCCGGCATTGGTTAGACTTGGAGAGGGAGGTCATCCTCCTTGGTGGGTGGCTACCTGAGCCTTCAGGTAGTGGATCTTCGCGTCGGACGAGGGATAGTGCGACTGAGCAGTCAACATCATCTCATCGCAGGTGATTATATGAGGGAGGCGGTAGCAGGTGTGATGCGAGGGCTAGTAGTAGCCGCCATGTAGGGTCCCATAGGACCCACACCACGAGGGGTAGTTCCCATCGCATCGATCCTGTGTGATCATGGTGGTCGACGCCTTAGGTTGGGTATTGTTATATGATTGTGAGGTCTGAGGACCAGTTTTGTAGCCTGTGGGCATTTTTTTGACGATATATATATATATATATATATATATATACCGGTTTTATTTTGTTATGTGCATGTGATGATTTGATCTTTATGCATGATGGCTGATGACTATGGATGTATGCATGTTTATTTATTTTTGATGCATATGCAAATTATTTATGCAAATGTTTTTGATTTTTCAAATGTGATATGCCAAATGAAATGGATGAATGGAATTTGTTATGGTTGGTTATGACACCATAGACTGTTTAAGACGCTCTTTATTTCATTTTTAGGCGATTGCTATGATGTATGAATCTGTATGTATACATGTGGTTTTTCTCTTATTGTATTTTTTTGATGGTATTGTAAGGGTGAAAAGCAGTGCAGTTGGTTTAGAAATGTAGCTAAGGTTTTCTGAGACTCAGACGGTTTTAACTCACTAGCCACGACTGTACTTTATCTTACAAGACTTTTAAACAAGGTATGAATCAAACCTGTTTTTGACCAAGCTATTTCACATCCCTGTGTGTGCAATTGAGTTCATTTATGTGGTATTTGTCAGGATACCGCCAGTGCCAGATGGTATTTCAACCGAACCTGTACTGGGGATCGCCTAATTAGTTCCACTAACTCCTTCGTTGTATTCAGTTAGATTAATCTGCGGTGTTATCCCAGGTGCCATAGGCTACCTCATCCACATGCAAACATTGATATGTATGCAAGTTAATGTGACAGATATATCGTCGTGCGAGAAGTTTACCGCCAGTTACCGATAGGCTATTAACCAAACCGGTACTGAGGCTTGCCTCATGACCTGTTAGAATGCTGAGAGTTCCAGGGATTCAAGTTCAACTCCCTTCTTTTCTTCAATTGTATTGGGATACTTGCTCGTTTGTAGTGATAAGATCACTATTTATTTTGATTTTTTTTTCTTTTGAGCAAGGGATTGGGGATATGGAGTGATGAAAATCACTATCGTTTGTGCCGTTTGATTTGTGCACTGTAAGATGTCAAATATTTGAGTTTTGACATTTTGCAAATTTTTGATGTTTTGCAACTATTGAGAACTTAGGGATTCTTAGGGAATTGGGTAGGGAGGATGCTTGTACTTTTTCCAACTCTCAACATTCTTGGGGTCATTCACACGGGGGGATGAGCAAGATAGCCGTTTTGCTTATGGTGACCTAGATTACTGTGCAGGTTTCATATTTCGTTCACACAACTCAGGAATTGTTTTATGTGTTTTAGTTTGTGTTGGGATGTTACGTAACAAGGTGTATTTCAAGTGTAACTCTACCTTCATAAAATTTGTTTGACTTGGTACATTACGTTGCTAAAGAGCAAAATGATGACTGAATCACAAAAACTCTTGATACATTAAAAGACCACTGAATCTAGCGATTCATGGTGTTTTTGTTGTTTTTGTAAGATGGAACAGTGTGGAACAAGATGGACTATCAGAGCCATTACAGCCTATGGTGCTTTTGACCCGTATGATCACAAATATGCAATGTATGGATGCAATTTTTTCATGAGTTATGTATTTTTGTATTTTTGTATGGATTGATTTTTTGTGAATATGGAGATGAGGTGCAAGAAGGGCTCTCTATTGGTGAATTTGAGTATGCCTAGAAATGAGATGCAAATTTTTTTTTTTTGATGATTTTTGTTGTTTTTGACTTTTGTTGATGGTGACCAAGGGATTTCGAGAATCCTTTGGGGCCTTTTGGGGTTGACCAAGCGATTGCGATAATCCTTGGAGCTTTTGGGGTGACCAAGCGATTGTGATAATCCTTGGAGCTTTTGGGGTGACCAAGTGATTGCGATAATCCTTGGAGCTTTTGGGGTGACCAAGCGATTGCGATAATCCTTGGAGCTTTTTGGGGTGACCAAGCGATTGCGATAATCCTTGGAGCTTCTGGGGTGAACAAGTGATTGCAATAATCCTTGGAGCTTTTTGTGCTGACCAAGTGATTGCGATAATCCTTGGAGCTTTTTGGGGTGACCAAGTGATTGCGATAATCCTTGGAGCTTTTTGTGGTGACCAAGTGATTGCGATAATCCTTGGAGCTTTTTTGGGTGACCAAGTGATTGCGATAATCCTTGGGGCTTTTTTTGGATTTTGACCAAGTGATTGCGATAATCCTTGGAGCTTTTGGGGTGACCAAGTGATTGCGATAATCCTTGGAGCTTTTGGGTTTTGACCAAGTGATTGCAATAATCCTTGGAGATTTTTTGGGTGACCAAGCGATTTTAAGAATCCTTGGGGCCTTTTTGGAATTGACCAAGCGATTTTATGGATCCTTGGAGCATTTTTGGGATATGGCTCTCTTAGATATAGAATGGTCACAAATGACTGATATTCAAGGGTTCTGTTTCCTTGATACCGTCAAGAGAAGCTAGCCGGTATGTCCCGGGTCCTATTTTGCTATCAATGACATATGGAACTAACCAATTTGCCACGAACTTGTCCCTTAGGTGGGACGACAAAGTAGAGTTCTGTTGGTTTTCCTTCAAAACCAAATCACCAACCCGAAAGTCCCTTAGGTGAACTTTCATGTTGTTAGCTTTCTTAAGCCGCTCTTGATAGATACGTAAGTGCTCGAGAGCATTAACGCGTCATTCGTCAAGCAACGTAAGTTGCTCTAACCGGGACTGTCGCGCAGCGTCATCATCGATGAACTCCTGCATTGATATGCGAAGGGAAGGAATTTCCAACTCAAGGGGCATTATTGCCTCTGAGCCATACACGAGCGAAAATGGAGTTGCCCCAGTTGGCATCCGAATGCTAGTGCGATAAGCCCAAAGGGCAAGTGGTATTTGGATGTGTCAATCCTTATGACTATCTGTGACCATATTTTTAAGGATGGCAACTAGAATTTTGTTTGATGCCTCTTCTTGCCCATTTGCCTGCGGATAATAGGGTGTCAAAAAACTATGCTAAATTTTGTACTTTGTGGTCAAAGCACGTACGTCTTTGTTCTTGAATGATGGCCAATTATTCGAGATTATTTTGGATGGAATACCAAAATGACATATGATGTTATGCAAAATGAACTCCACAATTCATGGTCCTGTCGTAGAGGTCAGCGGAATTGCTTCCACCCACTTGGTAAAATACTTTGTGGCCGTTATGATAAACGTGTGATGGCCTGATGATGCAGGGGAGATCTTTCCAATTAGATCGAAGCCCCATTGCGAAAATGGCCAAGCAGATTGGACTGCCTGCAAGGCCTGGGAAGGTACGTGCATCAAATTGGCATGATGTTGACATTTCACACACTTCTTGACATATGCGCAACAATCTCGCTCTAAAGATGGCCAATAATAGCCCATGCGAAGAATGCGCTTTGCAATGGCCATACCACTAAAATGGCCACCACATGTACCATCGTGGACTCTTGCTGGTCCAAGCAACGAGGAAGAATTCCTTCATAGCTGCGACGATACAAAATATCTCCTATCAAGACATACTTAGCCGCTTTCTGCTTGAATGTTTGTTTTGCGGCGTGCGTCAATCCAAAGGGAAGATTACCTAACTTGAGGTAGTCTCTAATGGGTAAATACTAGTCCTGTTGATCGGAAACCTCAACAGTATGAACAAAAAATCCCTTTTGAAGTTTTTCCCTAACAAACGCTGAATGGGATAGAACTTGTAAGAATAGCGTTGTGTTGCTATTAATGGGAGTAGGGGAAAACAAGGACCCCCAGTTGGCATGTTTCAGACGATATCGGATTCGAAAGAACTTATCCGAGGATGGTTCAATCTGGATCATGTGGATTCCTGGCGTCAAGTATGAGCTTGCACGCTCCATCACGGATTGCGATAAGGTTTTGACTTGAATGGTTGTCATGTCACCAGAAAGGTCTTGCGGAATTAGTGACCCCAAGGAGGCCATTGTATCCGCAAAACGATTCGATGACCGAGGGAGTGCCTCGATGTCGTACCACTCTAGTTTTGCCAAGAATTTGTCCACAAGGGCTTTATAAGCCTTTAGAACTAGGCATTTGCATTTATATACCCCTTTGACTTGATTGACTATTAACAGCGAATCACCAAAAATGTTCAGTCATTTTATGTTCATGGCGATTGCTGTCTGAAGACCTAGGAGCAAGACTTCATATTCTGCATTATTGTTGGTGCACTGGAAGTTTAATTTAAATGATAGGGGCATTGGAACACCCTACGGTGTGAAGAATACAATTTCCGTGCCACCACCTTGCTCACATTTAGAACCATCGAAGAATAGGGTTATGTCGGCCTGTGACTCAGGCTCATCAGAATCTAGTGATTCTGAGACATGGAAGACCCCATAATTGGGTAGTTCTATGACCAGAGGTTGATCGTCTTCAAGAGGAGCCTCTGCTAGTTGATCGGCTATGACTTGTCCTTTGATAGATTTTTGTCCAATAAAATCTATGTCAAATTCCATCAACAACATGATCCATTTCGCCGTGCGACTACTATGATAAGTACGACTCATCATGTATCGCAATGTATTCTCATTAGACACAACATACGTAGTGTTGCTCAGCATGTAGTGGCGTAGATTTTTGGTAGCGAACACCACTGCCAAGCAGAGTTTCTCAACATATGCATAGTTAAGTTCATAACTAACCAGGGTGCGGCTAAGATAGTAAGTAGCCTGTTCCTTGTGAAGTTCATTCTTTTGGGCTAACATGGCACCCAGTGCCACCTCAGTAGCTGAGATGTATAAGTAGAATGGCACTCCTGGTCTAGGTGGTGCCAATACTAGTGGCGAAGCCAGGTATTGTTTGATTTCGTCAAAGGCTGACTGGAACTCATCATCCCAGTGAAATTTAACCCCCTTGTGCAATAATTTGTTCATGGGTCGGCACTTGTCAGATAATTGCGCTATGAAGCGTTTAATGGACGTGACCTTTCCTTGCAGACTTCTGAGCTGCTTGATGGTAGTTGGGGGAACCATTTCAAGGATTGCCTTGACTTTTTGTGGGTCCACCTCGATTCCTCGTTTTGGGACTATGAAACCCAAGAGTTTTCCAGATGTGACACCAAATACACACTTCTTGGGATTTAGTCTAACCTTATGCTCTATGAGGTGATCGAAGATCTTGCTTAAGTCATCGAGATGATCTGAGCGCAAAATAGACTTGGCTAAAAAATCATCCATGTAATCTTCCAAAGTCTTATGCATGTAATCATGGAAGATGTACGTCATGGCACGTTGGTAGGTGGCACCAAAATTTTTAAGGCCAAAAGGCATGACCTTATAACAAAATGTCCCCCAAGGCGTTGTGAACGCCGTTTTGAGTTGGTCCTCAGGATTGATACGAATCTGATTGTATCCTGAGAAACCATCCATGAGGGATAGCATTTCGTGACCTGCTGTAGCATCTACCAATGCGTCGATGCTTGGCAAGGGGAAATCATAATTAGGAATCGCTTTGTTTAGATCTCAAAAATCAGTGCATATGCGAATCCTCCCGTCAGGATTTTTGACGGGAACCATGTTGGACAACCATGGCAGATAATCCACGCAAATGACAAAATGTGCATCCAACAACTTTTGCAATTCATCTTTGACCATCAAGGCCACTGTTGGGTGCATCTTACGTAGTTTTTGCTTTATAGGCTTGATTGTCGAATCAAGCATTAAATTATGCGTGACTAGCTGCGGGTCTAGTCCTGGCATATCCTTGTACGACTATGCAAAAACCTCCTTCTTTTATTTGAGAAGGGCAATGTAGTTGGCTTGCTCTTCGGGGGATAAACTTACCCCCAACTTGAGAATCTATGGATTCATTGGATCTGTGCCGATATCTACGTCAGTCGTCTCCTCGACTGACATGTGGGATCCGTCTTCCAACTGGTGTGGAGTCGGGATCAAATGGATATCATTAACTGAATTTAGATCTACGTTGGGAACCTCGGGTCCCTCTTTAGCTTGAAAAATATCCTGAGTTGTCCTTGGGGTAAAATGAGGCATTTCACCAAAAAGCCAGTACTCTGATGGTGATAAAGGTGAACTGACGCGATCCCAGTAAATGGGATCTATGTCTAGATGCAATGACCGTGCTGGATCGGCCGGATTGCGGATGGGTGCGATCAAGTCAATGGAGATCATGTGGATGAAATGAGTTTGGTCTCCATTACCGTGGGTGTTATAGCTCGAACATTCTGGATGCTCCCTATGCTCCGGATCTGGTTTTGTAGGGACAGGTATGAACGGATCGGCCCTATGTGTGGGTAGGAAGATAGGGTCTTCTCTTTGCACTGATGTCATGATAGGGTCTCGTGGTGGACGTTGCTCATCTTGAATTTGGAGCCATGGATCCAACACTTGGTCCCACCTTGCTCGGTCCACCCACCATTCATGCCCTAACCTTATGCCCATCTATCCCATTAGATCTTCATGAGTTAAAGGGCGATTATTCCGTCGCACATGTCTGAGATAGATCATCTCAGTCTCATCTTCTGAATCACTTTTAGAGATCCAAAAATGTTCAGTATCTTCAGCAACTTTTACTTGCAACATTGAGGGTTCCCCTTGTTCCAGCAAGTTAACCTGGTCCCATTGCGGTTGTTCCACTCTTGGTGGAGGGACATGATTCTCTTGAAACTGTATTGAGTCAACTGGAACCTCTAAGGGGAACAACTTCAAAAAGATGTTTGGACACCGTTGATGCTCTCTTTGGGGATTAATGTCTAAACTTTCACCTCTGTCTAGCAAAGGAGAGGATTTACTGCTATTTCCAAGGGTGTTTGTTGACCATGGGAGGTAGTCTCCCAATGTATATTCTGTATTTGGGTTGGCATAAGGATCTGATGCCAATCCCCCCTTGTTGCCTATTTCTAAGCCTTGCATATTTTCTACCAAGATGTCTAAGGGCAGGGGGTGGTTGAACCCTACTCCTGAATTATCATATGGCATCTGATATATCGGTTGGCAAAGGACACGCATCCCTTGCTCATATCTGCCTAGCCCGTATCCATGCCAATTGCATTGGCCGAGATATCTGAGAGCAAAATCTGGGTTTGATAGATAATTGATATTTTCAGTGAAAGGCTCTTCGTCTTCTTCCTTTTGCTTGCATGGTTCAAGACCATGATCAAGGCCCCCGTACACAAAATTTGTCTGGTTTGGAGGGTAACCTAGAGGAACAACTGTTCCTATGGGAAGGCGAGGTCTCCCCATGTCCTATACTGATTCCAATACGGGCGTTGCCACAACATTCTACACTAAATACTCCCCCAGGCCCATACTGGCCATTTCAATAGTGATTGTTGTTGCTTGGGTGGGAGGAAATGGGAGTCCTTCTTGAGTCCATTACATGTTCGGCATTTTAGGAGTCTCAGCTTCCGTTGTGCTAGGTGTTTCCTCTGTTGATACCGTTGAAATTATGGGAAACCCCTCTTCTAGGGGCTGAGCCTCTTCCATGATCTGTTTTCCCTTGTCCTTCTATTTGGCCATGGCAGGTGGCATTGATGATGAAGGAGCAGATGATGAAGGCTCACCTGGCTGGGATTTTGTTGATTTGGCCACCAGTGGTGCCTGTGATATCGAACCTTTTTTATATGGATTTAACTGGAAATCCAAATGCGTTGAAGGGAGGGTCGATTGAGGCATGAATTGTATCGCATTGCAATACTTGAAGGGTTCTAAGTCCATGGGGACTACATGTATTTCTCCTTCAAAAGCATACTTTAAGCACTGGTGAGCGATCGAAGGGACACACTTCATGTCCCTGATCCAAGGCCGCCCTAGCAGTATGTTGTAAGCCATCTCGCCTTCCAACACATGGCACAGTGTAGGTATTGTCTTTTGTCCTACCTGAACAGGTAGAACAACTGTGTCGACTGTCGAGCATATTGCATCGTTGAAAGCTCGCAGTGTGTACGTAGAGGCTGTGATATGAGATGCTGGCAGCTTTAGATGTTTTAGTGCTGTAGTGGTAATAATTTTACTGGACGATCCAGTATCTACCAACACTCTCTTGTACAGGATCCCGTTGACCCGTGTGATAACATGCAGGGGTGGATCTGCCATGTCATTCGATATTATTTTTACTTCATCTTCTATGAAGGTAATGATCGGCTCCGTACATCGTTTCACATGTCCTACGAAGTTGTTGAAAGAATTTGCTTCGTGAGGTTGTAATTCGATGGCTTTTAAAATTTCCATAAGAGCTTCTCTATGAGGTGCTGATTGTTGAATAAGCTTGTAAATGGAAAGCCTAGCCGATGTGGTCCGCAAACTCTGTGTGAGTTTGGTCCGTATCGTGACCTCGGGTCTAGGCGGAGGCAACTGCACAGGGCGTTGCTGAGGCTGCGATGTTGTCGGAACTTCCATCGTAGCTACCTCGGGGGAAATTATTGGGTACTTTTTGTTCCTGGTCATTATGCTAATCATCCCTACAAATCCTTGCATGGGAATATTTTGTTGCACCTCATTAATTTTGAGAGGTTTTGCCTATGCCTCGTGGGCAGGAAAAGGGTCCTTGAATACCCTCATTTGTTTATTATTTGGTGCTATTGGGTTGTCCACGGCCAATGTTTTATTGTCGATCAAATCTTGGATTAATCCTTTGAATTTCTAGCATCCATTCAAGTCATGTCCCCTTCACCTATGGAATCTACAATATAATTCCTCTATGTATCCTTTAGGATTGGGAGCGTTAGGGTCTACAGTTTGGATTTTTGGAAGGGTGACTAAATTTGACGTTGACAAGCGGTCAAATAAGGAGTCCCTAGACTCCGTATAAGGGGTGAATTGTCGCTTAGGGCGACGCTGCTGATTCTGCTCCTGTCTTGTATTTTCTATTTCATAACTAGGAGGCACTGCCTGGTAATTAGCCCTTTGGGGTTGCATTTATTGCACAAGCTTTGGGACATTTATCGCAACTTGGTTAACCGCAGTGGGTTGTGATTGTGTATTCCCAGTCTTAGTGGTCTTATTCCACTCTTTCGTTTTAGGCTTGGCGATTGCACCTTCGCCTATCTTGATCTCTTCTATGACTCTGGCTTGCACCAGAGCTTCTTCTAAACTGTCGTATTGTTGCAGCAGTAATAGCCCAGAGATTGATTTTAAGCAACTCCATGCAAACATCTGTGTGAGATCAGACATAGGGGGACAGTAGGGTAACTTAGAAAGAAAAGCCCTCCATCAATTCCCGTATGCTACCATTACTTCTTCCTCATATTGCCTGAGGCTGGACAGATCACTAAGTGATGCCTTCTTCCTTGTGTTGAAGGCAAAGCGTTCAAGAAATGCATCTACTAATTGATCTAGGTTGCTTATGCTATGTTTGGGTAATTGTGTGAACCAATCCGAGGTAGGGCCTGCGAATGTGGTTATGAATGTCCTAAGCAACAATGCGTCATTATCTTGGATGCCGAAGCATTGGCTTAGAAATCTTGTGACATGTTCTTGTGCGTCCTCTTCACCTTTAAATACTGCCAATTGAGGCAGCTTGAAATGTTCGAGGTAAATAGGTGTGGGCACTGACGGATGCACCGGATGACTACGGAGTTGACGTAATGTGGGTTTTTTATGCCCATAAGCTTTTGTCTCCACAGACTCTAAATGCTCTAATAGCGCTTTGTATGCATCGAAAGATTTTATTTCTTCCTCTTTTGTTTTCTCCCATTGTGAGTTATGGGAGACTGGAGGCCTATGGGGGGGTGGCCGAGTGGCAGCCCTCCTGCCTTGATAGGGAGTTTCAACACGTTCTATTTTTGGTTCATACTCCTCATAAAATTCTTGAGGAGTCTCTGGGCGAGGCCTATGACCCTGATCAAGTCCCCGCTGAGGGTACCCATCATCGTTTCGGGGAGTAGCCTCCCTCTCTAGTCTATAAGGTCTCAGAGGCAAATCTTGATGAGGTCATGGAGACCTATCCTGCACCAACGGATTATGCCTCTCATATTGTTCGGCTCTTTGGGTGTGAGGGGTTGGCACCCTCTCAGGTAGTTTATAGCGTAACTCATCCACTTCGCGCTGCATGTGCTCTTTATTCAGGCAGCATAAGTACTCTAACTCCTGATGACCTTACTCAAGCTGCGATATTAGGGCTTAGCGAGCGGCATGTCCAGCGACTACCAGGTCAACCTGGTCTGCCCTCTTTTGCTCAAGAGGCTTAAATTTTTTTCCTATGTGTTTGCCTTGATATTGATGATCTAAAATTTTAATGGGTTGCTTCCCTCTATCGAGGTAGGCGACATTTACTTGAGGCTCTGGCCTCGATGTATGATCATGATACCTAGCAGGTGCGGAAACGCAAGGTTTCCATGCTATTTGTTGTCCTTGAGGAATGCGGTGGCTTTCCTCGTACTCCCTTTCATGGGTTTGAAAGGGGTGGGCAGAGTTAGCTCGCCCTGTGTAAAGAGCCCTGCGCTTTGGATTTTGTCTTTCTGTTATGATGGGAGGTAAAGAAGGGATGCCATATCCACATTGTCCCTCCAAATGGACGATGTGCCTCTCTAGTGCTTCATTGCGCTGTGGCCACTCATGTCTAACCTCAAAAGGTGATTCTCTATTTACGTCAAGGTCTACATGCAAAGAATCTTCCCGAAAGGGGCTGTGCTGAATGGGCATACCCCAATGAGGAGGGTCCCAATAATTCTTTTTTGATGTGGTCTGACGTGGACCTTCTTGTGGGCCAGACCGCCAAGGGGGTATGACTAAGTCCTCAGGACTAAAGCGAAGGCGACTTGTGCCTGCTTCTTGTGTACCTTCTGGAGCTTCTGCCCTTGATTGGGCTTGGCTACGGGTGTACACCATTGCGGTGTTTCTCTACTATCTAAGTATATTTTTATCTCGTTTATAATGATTTTTCTTTTTGTCTACACTAAGCAGAAATGAACACACACATACACAAATCGTGATTATCTCTTTTAAGGATTAATGGTGTGTCCTAAAATGGTTTAGTGCATTTTTATGTTTTGTTTTGTTTTTGAATGTTTTTTTGAAGAAAGTTTAAATGCATAATGAAGGCTCATATAACTCCCAAAATGGTCGCCCCTTCAATATACCAACCAGGCCGATATACCAACCTCTCTATATACCCGCCCTTACGAGAGGGAGACTATAGGTACGTGAGAGCATATGGTACGTGGTACGTAGGTGGTATAGAAGGGGGATTATCATGGTAATGGCACCTACCATAGAAGAGTTATCCTCGCATGCATGGGAATCACCCCAACGACACTCGGTCAGCTTTCATCAGGATTTACGCCTAACAACAGTGACAATTAGGGAAATGGATGCAAAGCTAAGCCAAGGTGGTGATGAACCCACCGTTGGTCTTGCTCAAGGGCTGGGGTCTTACGACCAGCTCCTTGGTTTAAAGTTGTTGCGTGAAGTGTGTGTGATTCCTTTTATTTGAAAAATGAAACATGCATAAACGACTTTCCCTAAGCAAGAAGGATAAACTGAAAACAACCAAAGAAACAAAAATAGAAATAAAAAAATTTAACAGAGATTATAAAAATCCCTACCTCTTCTCTGCCTGGACCGGTTGCTTCTGACCTTCTGTTCTAAAAATTTATAGGTAGGAATTCGTCCCTCTGTGAGATGAATTACAGAACAAAATTCATCCCTACTAGAGACGAATTTGAATTTTTCTCAGGGTCAGACGAATTACAGTTAGGTATTCGTCACAGTCAGAGACGAATAACAGTCTACTTTAAAAACTTGTACCTATCAAGCACAAAAACACAAAAGGATCAGTTATTTGATCTTAAAACCAGGGGACAGAGTCCCACCATGATCGCCACTAAAAGCACAAGATTTCGGGCGAAGGAAACACTAATTGTGATGCATTCAAAATCAAATACGCTTAAGTCCTAAAAATGTAGAATGCATGAAATGAAAGAGACACATTGAAATGAGATACAAAAAAATGGAGAAAACACAACCCTTTCATTAAACTCTCTTGATCTCTGTTACAAAGACGCCTCCTCCCTTTTCAGGGGCTAGGAGCATTAAAAGAATTTGATTACAATCAAGACTTAATGTTCCATTTCCCGCATGCCCACACTTGAGATGGGTGGGCCAAGACGATGCCGCCGCTGATGTTGATGGGTCCTTAACCTCTATTGCTCCTCCTACGAACAAAGAAACAACAAAGATGTCAGTAGCACCTACTACAAATAAGAAGTGTTTATTCTTTGAAATTGCCAAAAGATGCATGCAAAAGATTGTCGAATACAGTGAATAAAACGGATCTAAGTCACCTGCAAATTTGACAGAGGTCAGAAGACATTACCAGAAGGCCATTGCCACTGAAACAGTCAGCCAATATGCCTTCACCTGGAATTTGTCCCTGGGCAGGACAAATTCTGACTGCTATTCGTCCCTGGGTGGGATGAATTCGACTATGTTGGAAAAGCCGAAGTGATGCTACTCAATTTCAACTATCGAGACCTCCAAAACACCTGCAAACAGAGGGGTTATGTAATTGGGGCCATTTTGGGACGACCCAGATGGTCGGATTCTCCCAATTTGGCCTCTATCCTCGGGAATTCGATATCGCCACCTGCAAGTTAGTAGGACAACAAAGCAACAAAAGGCATGATAAAATCTGATCAAAATGTTATGAAATTGAAGCTATGAGTTAACCAGACAGAATAACATAAGATGCAACATGAACAAATAATCTAGAATGCTTTAGAATAAAACTTAGAAAGTGCAAGGTGCCCAAGTGGGCCTCCCACCGTTGGCACTTGATTCCGACGCCAATCCACTAGGGATGGGCCCAAAACCTCTTAGGATTGGGATGTCTACGAATTGGTGGTGTAAGGTGGTCAAATGTTGGATTTGAGTTGGATCCATGCTTCCAAAATCCACCCAATAACCTCCCTTGCAAAAGAGATTAGTGGATATGAGAAGGTGAATCAAAAGGATGCAAATGGGTATTCAATTGGATAGCACTTCGTTGCTTGAAATCGCTTCCAATATCTCCTTTTGGGTGAGAAAAGTCCCACATTTTATAGACCCATGGGGTCTCTTTTGAGAGGGAAGCATAAGCGCAATGTGTTGGTCATAGGTGCCATGTGGCGGTCATGTCTTCCCATGAGGGAGGGAAGTCCTCCATGACTTGGGCTTTCATAACTGCCCTTGTGACAGTCCTCTAACGGCTTCCATTGAAATAAAGCTTTTCTCCTTTACATGATGCTCTATATTTTAAATGAGAATACTATTGTCTACTTTATATTTAAATTGATTTCAACATGTAGTGTTTCTTTTTTCATAAAGTAATTTTTTGATATCATATTTCATAATATCATGCATTGTATCATGAAAGACATGGATTATGGCTCTTTGTAGTTATATATTTGGATTGTTTGTGCAGATTTATAGTTTTTAGATTTGATGCCCCTATGAGTTGAGGGTAGGAAGTTAGGTGGTAAATGCATCATGCAACATGCCAAATAATATTTATAATTAGAACATTTTTTTATTTTTATGGTAAATAAAAGATTATATTATTTTTTAAAGATATAGGGTTCAAAGATGATGTAGCAAGTAAGTCTGATGCAACAAAATGCAATTTTAAAGTGCGTTATTTAATAATTAATTTTAACTAGTCTCCTTTTATCTTTAATTAATTTTAACTTGTCTTCTTTATCGCCCTTGTGGCTTTCTTTGTAGTGCTTGTGGGATCCTGTTAAAATCTTCTATTAATAGCACCCAAAAAATAAATACATTAATAGAAGCAAACTGATTACAGATAAAATATAGTGCTACGATCTAAATTTTGAAAATGGAAATATTGGATTAAAAATTTTGATTTTTTATTACCATAGAGGTGGCAGCACTATAGTCCTATGAAAGCATTGTTCTTCCAGAAGAAGCATCACGAGTGCTACGACTTCTTGGTGGCACTTTCATTTGTTGGAGGTATACATTATTTGTTACCTTACAATGATATTGCAAGAATCTTTGTAAATAAATTAGATTAGGATGTGTTTTATATTTAGACGGTGTGTTTAATATTTAGGTCCATAGTATGTATCATATAGGTTTGGAGTTATGTGTGGTGTCAATTAGGTAAGTGCAAGTTATATATATTAGGTCTCATGTTTGGATGTAGGGAGTTATGAGTAATAATGAAAGACTTTACCTTTATGTAATATTTAGAAGAGAACAAAGGTCAAGAGTGATGCATATGAAAAGTCTCATACATACATACATATATTGAAGATAAAGCTTTAAATTATATATCTGACAAGCCTTGCATTTATGAATGCTTTTGTAGATAAATTTTAGATAAAATTTTAGTATGATTTTTTAATGTGTTATATGTGGCTTCTATTGGGGACCACTCCCATAAAAATACGAAAATATTATTTCAATGAGTTTACATAGGATTTTACAAGGGATCTTGGTCCCCTAATACTAAGTGGAGTTTAAATCTTGGACCTCTCAAAGAGAAGCTAAAATACTTAAACCTTGGACCTCTCAAAGAGAAACCAAAATACTTACCCCTACAGTAAGCTTGTAGCTATCAAAATAGTAAAATATTCCATTTGTTGTAGCATACCATTTTATCATACTTTTTTCATTTTTATTTTCTATTAAATATATTATTCAACTTCCTTCAGGTGCTATATTTTCACAATAATCTCCTTAGACATCATTTTAATCAAGACATAAATTCTAACTTGGAAAATTACCTTCTAGAATTTAAATTTCACTACGATGAAGATCAACACCATAATTCACTAGGATGACTCATCCATGTATTTTTAAATATTGTAGGTTTGTTATTAGCATATATTTTTCTACAATTGGGACTTCTCATGATGAGCACCATATTTGTAGATATTATGCAAGAGACACAATAATACAATTCTAAAATTCAACATGATTTTGAGATTTATTTTTAAAAATTTTGTTATTCCTTTCAAGTTTTAAATTTCAACAAATAATAGCAGCGCATATCCTCGAAAGAATACATAATTATTTAGATTTGAAATAATTTATACAACATTTTATCAACTCTTTCAATGTTGACGGAGCTACCAAATATAATTTCATATTTTTTAAAATATTATTCCAAATGGTGTGAGGAAACAGATAATGAAGAAGTAAATGGTCTAATATTTCTAATTTTTTCTCAAAAAAATGCACATCTAAAGGGTCCATAATATCCTCTTCTTTATAGACTCACTTCGATAAGAATATTTCTTTGAACTATTGATCAAAGAAATGTTTGAGGCCTTAGGGAGAGCCTATAATATCGAAATCTTCTTCCAAGGGAAATATTTGGGAGAAGGAAATTTTGTTTTGTCTAAATCCTCATATCCCAAAATGATCAAGTATGCACCTTCTTTTGATAAATTTCAAAGCAACTCCTCCTTTTATCAATTGTAAACTCTTTAATATGAAGTTCTATATTGATGATCATTTGGATAGAATTATTTTCCTAAAACCATGGTTAAGATCATATCTTTCTAACTTGCCAAGCAATCTTTCATTCTATCTAAAAAAGAGATACAAAGCTCTTTTTATTTTTTTATCAAACAAAGGAATACCCAAGTAGGTTGATGGAAATTTTTTAATCCTAAACCCAAAATCATTAACAATAATTTATTGTAATTCTAGGGCAGTATTAATAAAAAAGTCTTAGATTTGGTAGTATTTATATACTATCCAACAGCCTTCTCATAGCACGATAATATTGATTTAAACTCCATGGGCCCACTAACTAAGGGATGACCCCAAAAAAATGTATCATCAACAAATTATATATGAGATTCAAAGGAATCATTTTTTGCAACTTGAATACCCTTGTTTTTTCCTTCCATTTTTACCATTGAAAAGGTTTTGCCTAATGCTTTTTCGAGAATACTGAATAGATGAATAGATAAGGAGAAAGTGGATCACCTTGACAAAGTCCACAAGACGATTTGAAGTATCGAGTAGAAGAACCATTGAAAAGATATTGATCTCTTATGTTGTCTTTGTGTTAGGATTTTCCTCCACATCTTCCTTTACACATTTAATTCCTTTTGAACTCGAACTTATATATTGTACTTTTTTATCCCTTATGTACTTCTTTGTTTCTTCTAATGGCTGATCCAAGTGAGTTATGGTGGTATTTACCATAAGATGTTGTAGATAGTATTTATTTACCCCTTCTTTAAGAGTAGAATATTTTTGATCTGATCTACTTTCTAATAATGTATGATTTCCTTGCATTACCTTGAAATTTATCTTATGACCAAATGTTTTTGTCTCTTTCTTCATAGTTTTTACTTTGCAAATTGTTACCGAATGGCTAGCTTCATAATAATTATGACAAAAACATGCAATATTTTTATAATCTACTTGTTGATCCCATTATCTTAATTTAGATTTGATCTTAATAGATTGTGACAGGTTTTGAAATATCCATGGCAACACATATTTTAGTATAAATAGCATGCCCCTGCTCGTTAATAGTTAGTCCTTACTTGTTAAATTATTGTGGGTTGTTTCTAATATTCTTCAAAGCATTCTTATTGATAAGATGATATGGAAGTTCAAAAATCCTAACCCAAATCGAAAGATTCTTAATTTTTTTATCTCAAGAAGAAAAATCATTCCATGGTCTTAAATAAAGGGTACCTCTCCTTGTAAACCATGGGCCACCACTCAATATTTCATCCCTATTTTTGGAATTAGAAAATATGACAAGAAAAAATATTTAGGAAGAAAATCCATAGTGTAATTTGAATTCAATTCCCACTTCTACTTGATCCAATCTTAAAATCCAAAAAACCTGACCAAGGTTTATGAAACTAATCCGTTGCTTTTAAAAACCGTTATATCATGCTCAATCATATCATCCTTGATAGTCACTTCTAGTGTAACATCTTCTACCTAAATTACACTTACCATATATTTGAGGTTTTGGTTATATTCAGCTTGGGCATCCATACTTTCAACTAGGGAATCCTTAATTTCCAATAGGGTTTTCAAAATTAACTTTCCTTCCAAACTAGCTACTGGGGCTCACTCTTGACATGCACTTCCTCCTAGCTCACACTCCCTCCCAGCTTACACTTGCTCTCAATTCATACTTTCTCCCAGCTCGCACTCCTTCTTGACTCGCACTCGCTTCTATATCTTTTTCTATCAACATTCCTTTGCTTCGATTTTTTTTAGAAATAATATTCGTCACATTCATGGTAAGGTTTTGAAGCATCGATACACTTTGGATGAACCCATTGGTTTTGTCCCATATTTGAAGATCTCAAGATTGCTAAAAGAATTAAATCCTCCTACACTCGAAGTAGCACAAAATTCTTCCATCATACTCTACAACTCCTAGGGTTTACTATTTATAAAGTATTCTTTACTTTTGGATCTTTGCATGATAATTTAACTTTCTAGGTGACCTTAATATGACCAAGCTCTCTAGTTTGCACACCCGCTGCATGCCATGTATCTAGCTTCACCTATAGTCCTCTTGTAAAACACAACATAACCTTAGTGTTTTGATTTTTTACATCAATTAGAACACTTCTTCCACCGCTAGGATTTCATGGTGAATACTGGCAAATACTATTACAAAAATTAAAACATGACAAAGACTATTTTAAAAATTAAAATACATGTTCCTCATGCTCTACCTTAGATGAAGTTTTTTTTATATTTTTTACAATACTATAGATGGTGCATAAGATCTCATGCTAATTTGATATTATTTATTATGTAACCTTAATAAAAATATTTTTTAGTTGGTTATATGATATTTAAATAGCCACAATTACACTACACTATCAAGATAATGATATTACAAAAGGTTAATAATTATACATATATCACTTAACAAGCTTTAAACTTAATTTTTTCCTAAAAATAAAAGAATTTAAATGCTTATACTATTTAATATTTTTTAAAAAAATTAAAAAATTATGCAATTTTATTAAAATGTTGAAGAATAAAATTACAAGGAGGACACACTACAACTTGAAATCAATCCAATTGTGAGTGGACAATAGTATTCTCCTTACACTACACTATCAAGATAATGATATTACAATTAAATATTATACATGTATCGCTTAATAGGCTTTAAACTTGAATTTTTTCCTAAAAATAAAAGAATTTAAATTCTTATACTATTTAATATATTTTTTTAAAATTAAAAAATTATCCAGTTTTATAAGCTTTATTAACATGTTGAAGAAGAAAATTACAGGGAGGACACACTACAGCTTGAAATCAATTTAATTGTGGTGTGGACAATAGTATTCTCCTTACACTACAGCTTGAAATCAATTTAAATGTGGAATGGACAATATTATTCTCATTTTGCTTCGTGTGACTCAATTATTTCAATTTAAGTGTGGAGTGGACAATAGTATTCTCAATGTGCTTGGTGTGACTCAATTATTTCAATGGAGGAAAACCTAATGAGTTGTTGGTGAAAACCCACATCTTAACTTAACATCATCATGTCAAGAGGCGCAACGTTTGTCCTTTCTTCTTTTGAGCAGCATAAAAGATTTAAAATGAAGAGGTATGGTGATTAGAGGGACAGAAATACTGTCTGCTGTGACAACCATAAAGATGAAGAGCGTGTCTAGATCATCATATGAAGTCAAAATGGTGACAACAATTTATATATAAACATATGCATGCTTGAAAAATAAAACAAACATAGGCGCTCATGTGGGTGAAGAAATCACAAAGAAGTTCAATGAGGAAAAATCTTTGAACTCGCAGCGGCGGTGCAAAGATGTTAGGTTAGCCAGTTACGAGGGAAGTCTGGGCAGATAATTTGAACGACGAATTTAAGTTGATCAGGGAAATAATAGACCACTATCCTCTTGTTGTCTTTGACACAGGATTTCCTGATATTCTTTAGCCAACCCCATCGTCGGGTCATTGGTCTTACGGCACTCTGAAATCCAATGCGGACGCCATTCATCTTATCCAAGTTATCCTTACTCTTTTCGACGAAAACGGAAAACTACCGGTGTGTGCTACGGGTCAGTGTTGAATTTGGAAATTTAATTTTAAGGAATTCAATCCTCATTGTGGTAAGTGTAACCCGAAATCCATTGACTTATTGAGCAAAAGCGGGATTGACTTTGAGAAAAGCAAACGCGAGTGTATCCATTCAATTGATTTTGCTCAGCTTCTGATGTCTTCGGGGCTTGTTTTAAATAATGATATTACCTTTTTATTTTTTTTGCTGCGTATGACATCGCATACTTGCTGAAGCTTCTCACCGGCCACAATTTACCGTGGAGGACTTCTATAAACTTATAAACATATTGTTTTTCAACCGTCTATGACATAGAGTTTATGATGGAGGAATGCCAACTATCATGGCGAAAGTCTCTCCGAAATATTGCACAACTATCAAGGCCAGAGTCTTAACGCTTCCTGGTGTTAACGCAAGGCATATAATTGTCTTACATAACTTCTAAAATACTCGTTGGAAAACAAATGTATAAATTTCAAGAAAATACAGAAGATAACAAAACTTTCAAATGCTGCTGTATGCAAAGTACCAATCCTGCTTATTTGAAACAGCTGGGCCAAGACCTCCACCCAAGTTAACTGAGTGCAATATTTCGTAGAGACTCTGCCCTTGATAGTTGGCATCCTCCATCATAAACTTGATGTTATAGAATGTTGGAAAAAATGTCTATGTTAGCGTACTTTGTATTCTTAACGTACTTTGTTCTTTACATTATTTAGATGTCTGTTACAACTGCGTAACAGATCTGTTCCGCCGGGTTCTATTCCCGGCTGTGTAACTCATTATTTAAACTGTGCAATACAATAATAAACTAGTTGCTGAGTTTTACATGGCATCAGAGCCAAGTTGCAGGGAGCTGTGAGAAGGGAAAGGCTGGAAGACTGGTTTGCGTTTTTTTTGTGAGAGCGATTTTTTTTTGTAATCACGCAATCGTGGTTTTAAAAAAAAAAATAATAATAATAATTATTTTTCGCACAGGATGCAGCAAGCATCCCCGCCCCGCGACGCGAGCGCGCATCTGAGCGCATCCGCGACAGAACGCCACGCTCGCACAGGCCCATTAGCGCGCAAGCGGCGCCGCGACAGCAAGAGGAGGGCGCCACGCGACAGACGCCTGTCGCGCGACGGTCGCGGCTGGAGGTGTCGCGCACAACGCGACAGAGCTCGCGGCGTGAGGCTCGCGGTGCGAGGTGTCGCGCACAACGCGACAGAGCTCGCGGCGCGAGGTGTCGCGTAATGCGACAGAGCTCTCGGTGTGAGGTGTCACGCACAATGCGACAGAGCTCGCGGCCGACAGAGTGAGCTCGCGAAGGAGGGGAACCCACCCCCCCCGCGTTGGTGGAGACGGCGCGCTCCCCAACGCCATCCCCACCTTCCCCCACCCGCGGGCGACGCTGAGCGGGAAATTCAAAATTCCCGCTCGCGCTCCCAGGCGGGGAGTATAAACCCCCCCCGCTGCCGCGCAGTGATTTGCGCTGTGCGCGGCGTCCCCCCCTCCCGAAAAAAAAAAAAAACCAAAAACCGATTCGAAATTTTTTTTCGAAAGAGATGAATCGGAGGGAGGTGCCGAGCGGACCGCTGCTCGCGGACGCAGAGGGAAGGCCCGGGAATGGACGGGTGATTTTTTCCAAGCGCGTGACCGAGGGAACCGGAAGCCGAGACCGCGTTGCAGAGGAGAAGCAGCAGGGTGTTGAAAAGGGAGGTGGCTTACTGATCATCTCGGATCAGCCCGCTGGCTCACGTGGTCGTGAGCGATGCGGTAAGGCTCAGGGAGGCTACAGGTCGGGGGTTCAAATCCCGCCGACTTCCCCCGAAGGTATAAATTTTTTTTCTAAAGTCATTTTTTAATTATTATTTTTTTAATTAAAATTTTTAATTTTAATTTTTTTTTATATAGTTTTTTAACTTTATAAATTAAAATTTTTAATTTTAATTTATTTTTTATAAGTTTAAAAACTATAGAAATTAAGATTATTTATTTTAATTTTAAATTTATAATAATTATTAAAAATGCTTTGTTAAAGAAAGCCTTTTAAGGGGGGATATTTTTTTCAAAAATCAAAGGGGGATAGTGAGTAATTTTTTGAAAAATAGCAATTTGACATTGTAAAAGGTGCATTTTCGGGCTGTGACAGACACCTTGTGGGTTATTCTTGTGGGCAATTTTTTTTTTGTATGTTGCATATTTTATTTTTGCACTATAACATTAAAAATTAAAATCAAAACACTCCCTAAGTCCCCGGAATATAAAACCCATCTGTGCAATTTTATTACACTACAGCGTTCGGTATTTGTGATACCTCTGGCCAACACTTACAGGTAAAGCTATCGTGATTTGGCTACTGTATCCGCCGCCTAATATAGCTGCTATAACGACGTCTGAGCTTGTTCTCTATAAATCATCGGGGAGGAATAAGTACGCCATTTTTGCATTTTTTACTCCATCCACTACCCTTTATCGCACTTGTGTTTAGGCGTAAATCCTGACGAAGTATTCTTCATAGTATTTAGGGGAAGTTACGCCCCACGCATGAGAAGAATCTTCTATGGTAGGTGCCATCAATAAGGCGATTCCCTTTTAGTACCACTTATGTTCCACGTATCGTATGATCTCTAAAATTCACCTATAGTCTCCCTCACGTAAGGGCGGGTGATTTTTGTTGATCTTTCTAAATACCTATAGTTTCCCTCATGTAAGGGCGGGTATTTTGTACGGTATATTGGCCTAGCAAAAGGTATATCGAAAGGGGGACCAATTGGTGATATAAGGAACCTTCACTATGGCCATTGTTGCAAAGTTGATGACTGATCCGCATCATTTATTGAAAGGTCCAAATTATACACCATGGAAACATAAGATGAAGGCTATTCTCCAAATGGAAGATTTATGGGATATTGTTACTAGAGTAGCAACCAGGCCTTCACCAACAGCAGGATCCACAGGTCCTTCAGCGAGATCAGATAGCTTTTGACAAGAAAGACAGTAGAGCAAAAGTGCTCATTTTGTTTGCTATTTCAGATGAAGTGCAACCTCATATAGCTGACAAAGCAAGTGGTAAAGAGGCATGGGATGCCCTTAGAACCATCTATGAGGGGAAGAATGAATCCACCATTCTTCATCTTCAACAACAACTTCATAACCTGAGTTTGAGGCAGGGTGAAACAGTTGAACTCTTTCTGTGTAGAGTGTCTGAGTTGAAAGAGAAATTGAGTTCTCTCGAAGATACTGTGGATGAAAAGCTTCTCATTTCACTTGTGATGAGAGCTTTACCTTCTTCATTTGATATGTTGATAACCTCCATCCAGGTGTCTCAATGACAAATTACCTACATCGAGTTGGTCAATCTGCTTCAACAACAGGAGGCACGCCAACTTCACAAGGATGATTCTTCCAATACAGCCCTATACACCAACGGGCAGGGTTCTAGGAAGAAAGGTAATGGGAAAAAAGGAGGCAACTTTCAAAAAGGAGGAAATTCTCAACAAGATACGAAAGGAAAAGGCAAACAACCTCAACAAAAGAAGAGGTGGTGCAAGATCTGTGAGAAAGACAACCATGACACCAACAGGTGTTGGCATAAGAACAAGCAGAAAGGCCAAAACAAACCACAAAATAAGAACAAGCAACCCCAAGTGAATGTTGTTTGTTGAAGAATCGACTCGGATTCCGAATGGGCACACAAGGTGCTCATGACTACCACAGATTCCACTCAGAGGGATCCTATTTGGTATGTCGATTCTGGAGCTAGCAAACATATGACTGGTGACAGATCGTGGTTTGAATCATTTGAGTCCAAAGAGGGCAAACCTGTCACCATTGCTGATGATAAAACCTACAGGTTTCAGGGAGAGGGTACAGTTTTAGTCACTCTTCCTGATGGCAAGTGTCAGATTGACAAAGTCCTCTATGTTTCGAGATTGGCCAACAATTTGTTGTCAGTGACACAAATCCTGGACAGAAATATGGTTGTCAACTTTCGTGTTGAGAATGGAAATAAGTGTTGTACTATTATCAGGAAGGGTAAGCAGATTGCAACAGCTTCATATAAGCACGACTTATTTGCACTAGATGCTATCTCTACTCCACATATTGCCATGACTATCTCTACCAAGGAGGAAACTTCCCTATGGCACAAGAGATATGGGCATCTTAGTTCTGGCTACTTACTTGAGCTCAGCAAGTATGAGATGGTAAAGGGTCTTCCTTCCCTTTCTGCCACATTGCCAGTGTGCTCTATCGCTAGCGGGGAAAGTAGCATAGAGTACCATTTGAGAAGAGCTCTACAAGAGCACGAAAACCTCCGGAGCTAATTCACACCGATCTATGCGGTCCTTTCACACCCAACAGTGTTGGAGGGAAGAGGTACTTTCAGTTATTCGTAGATGACTACTCACGAAAGATGTGGGTTTTCTTTCTCAAACTAAAATCTGAAGCTTTTGCATTCTTCCAACAGTTCAAGAAATCCGTTGAGAAGGAGTCAGGAGCTTCTATTAAAACCCTCTGCTCAGATCGAGGGGGAGAGTTTACCTCTAATGAATTTTTTGCATTCCTAGATAAGCATGGAATCAAGAGACAGTTAACAACTGCCTATACTCCTCAGCAAAATGGAGTTGCTGAGAGAAGGAACCGTTCTATCATGGAAATGGTTCGTTGTATGCTCACAGGAGCTACTCTTGGGCAACAATATTGGGCAGAAGCTGCCACCACTACAGTGTATCTATTGAATAGGGCACCCACAAAGGCCCTAAAATGAATGACTCCACAGGAAGCATGGAGTGGTCGAAAACCCTCCATATTCCATCTACGTATTTTCGGGTGTCAAGCTTTCATGCACATACCGAAAGAGAAAAGGAAGAAGCTAGATGAGAAAACACTGAGATGTATTTTTCTTGGATATTCTGAGCACTCTAAAGGATATCGATTGATAGATCATTTGACCAAGAAAATTCATATCAGTAGAGATGTTGTCTTTGATGAAGCTTTCACATCACAGAGCACATCTACAGTACACCAGGATATTGTGGAAACTAAGGAAGAGATGATTCCTTCGTCAGCACAGACAGGAGGTCCTTCTACATCTTCTTCACCACCATCGAAGAAGAATCCTAAATGGTGTACAAATACAATCAGAGATGCAAATTTATCCACTCCTCCCAATTTGAATTTGGATAGACCTCGTACACGCAAGTATGGCTCAAAAGGAAAGAGAAGCCGAGAAACTGGTGAGGTTGATGATCTTTGTCAATATTTTGAGGAACTTTCCGTGACTCCAAGTGCGAAGTAGAGGATATGGATATTGATGATGACAGGGCATTCATGTCTACCATAGATAGTCTTGAACCTGCATCAGTGCAAGATGCTCTCAGTGAGCCTCAGTGGAAGGCCGCTATGGATACAGAGTATGAGTATCTGATGAAGAATAAAACTTGGAAGCTTGTTGATCTGCTGCATGGAAAGAAACCTATTGGCTACAAATGGGTATACAAAGTCAAGTACAAGGCAGATGGAACAATTGATAAGCATAAGGCCTATCTTGTTGCAAAGGGCTATGCTCAAAAGGAAGGCATTGACTATGAGGAAACTTTTGCACCTACTGCTCGGATGACCACAATTCGGGTTATGTGTGCTATGGCAGCACAATATGGGTGGAAAGTTCACCAAATGGATGTCAAAAGTGCCTTTCTAAATGGTGATCTCCAAGAAGAAGTCTATATGACTCAACCTGAAGGATTTGAAGTGGAAGGCCAACAACAGAAAGTTTGCAAATTGGTCAAATCCTTGTATGGTCTGAAACAAGCTCCTCGAGCTTGGTATATAAAAATGGACAATCACCTTATGCAACATGGATTTAAGAGATGTACGTCAGATGCAAACCTCTATTTCAAGAAAAAGGGTTCTGAGATAGTGTTGCTTGTACTCTATGTGGATGATATGCTCATTACAGGGAGTTCAGAATCTATGATCTCTACTGTCAAAAGAAACTTGTGCAAATCTTTTGAGATGACAAATCTCGGACTTCTCCATTACTGTCTTGGTCTGGAATTCAGCCAGAAGGAGCACACCATCAAAGTATCTCAGAAAAAGTATGCCAAGACATTGCTGGATAAATATCGCATGATTGATCGCAAGCCAATGGCAACTCCTATGGAGAATGGACTTGAGTTATCGCGATATGATGACTCACCTCGGGTAGATGGTACTCTCTATCGACGATTGATTGGGAGTCTCATATATCCGACCATTACTAGGCCGGATCTCGTATTTGCTTGTTAACTATCTTTCGAGGTTCATGCAGGAGCCTAAGACCTCTCATTGGAAAGCAGAAAAACGTGTTCTTCACTATGTCCGTGGTACTATGGAATATGGCCTAGAATACAAGAGGAACAACAAATTATTCTTGCAAGGATACACGGACTTCGACTATGCCGGATCATTTGATGATCGCAAGTCAACTTTTGGATACATTTTTCATCTGGGATCCGGTCCTGTCTCTTGGCATAGCAAGAAGCAACAGGTGGTTGCTATTTCATCAACAGAGGCAGAGTATCACGTCGCACGTGAAGCTATGTGCGAAGTGATATGGTTACGTCGCATTCTGAAAAGTATGGGCCATCCATCAAAATCTCCAATACACTTATTCTGCGACAATCAGGGTGTTCTGAACCTCGTCAAGAATCCAGTCCATCATGAAAAAACAAAGCACATTGACACACAATGTCATTTCATTCGAGATGAAGTTCCAAAGCACCGAATTCAGCTTCAACACATTCCCACCGATGCTCAAGTTGCAGACATTTTCACTAAGGCACTTGGACGTGTCAAATTTGAATTGTTTCGCAGCTCACTTTGTATTGCAAAATAATGTAAGGGGATGTTAGTAGTCTAGTATAGCTATTAGTTATTACATTACCCAAATAATGTAATAAAGGGGGATGTTAGCGTACTTTGTATTCTTAACGTACTTTGTCCTTTACATTATTTAGATGTCTGTTACAACTGCGTAACAGATCTGTTCCGTCGGGTTCTATTCCCGGCTGTGTAACTCATTATTTAAACTGTGCAATACAATAATAAACAGTTGCTAAGTTTTACAGTCTATTCCACCGTGTTGGGTAAATTATGGACGGTGAGAAGCTTCAACAATTATGCGATGTCATACGCACCAGAGAAAATAACAAATGGTAATATCATTATTTAAAACAAGCCCGAAAGACATCAGAAAATTAGCAAAATCAATTGAATCGATACCCTCGTGTTTGTTTTTCTCAAAGTCAATCCCGGTTTTCCTAAATAGTTCAATGGATTTTGGGTTACACTTACCACAATGAGGACTAAATTCCTTAAAATTAAATTGCCAAATGCAACACTGACACGTAGCACACACCGGTAGCTTTCCATTTTCGTCGAAAAGAGTAAGGATAACCTCGATAAGATGAATGGCGTCCACATTTGATTTCAGAGTGCCGTAAGATCAATGACCCGACGATGGGGTTGGCTAAAGAATACAGAAAATCCTGTGTCAAAGGCAACAAGAGGATAGTGGTTTATTATTTCCCTGATCAACTTAAATTCATCATTCCAATTAGCTGCCCAGGCCTTCCTGATAACTTGACCTAACGTCCTTGTACCGCCGTTGCGAGTTCAAAGATATTTCAACATTAAACTTCTTTGTGATTTATTCACCCAAATGAGAATGCCTATTTTTTTTTTTTTAAAGTGTGGCTATGTTTATATACACCAAGTTGTTTATCTTCGCTTCAAATGATGATCTTGATTTGAGAGAAGGTGAGCTTTGAGTACCGACTAACTAGGTTTTCTTCCATTGAAATAAAGCTTTTCTCCTTTACATGATGCTCTATATTTTAAATGAGCATACTATTGTCTACTTTATATTTAAATTGATTTCAACATGTAGTGTTTCTTTTTTCATAAAGTAATTTTTTGATATCATATTTCATAATATCATGCATTGTATCATGAAAGACATGGATTATGGCTCTTTGTAGTTATATATTTGGATTGTTTGTGCAGATTTATAGTTTTTAGATTTGATGCCCCTATGAGTCGAGGGTAGGAAGTTAGGTGGTAAATGCATCATGCAACGTGACAAATAATATTTATAATTAGAACACTTTTTTATTTTGATGGTAAATAAAAGATTATATATTTTTTTAAAGATATAGGGTCAAAGATGATGTAGCAAGTAAGTATGATGCAACAAAATGCAATTTTAAAGTGCGTTATTTAATAATTAATTTTAACTAGTCTCCTTTTATCTTTAATTAATTTTAACTTGTCTTCTTTGTCATCCTTGTGGCTTTCTTTGTAATGCTTGTGGGATCCCGTTAAAATCTTCTTCTATTAATAGTACCCAAAAAATAAATATATTAATAGAAGCAAACTGATTACAGATAAAATATAGTGCTACGATCTAAATTTTGAAAATGGAAATATTGGATTAAAATTTTTGATTTTTTATTACCATAGAGGTGGCAGCACTATAGTCCTATGAAAGCATTGTTCGTCCAGAAGAAGCATCACGAGTGCTATGACTTCTTGGTGACACTTTCATTTGTTGGAGGTATACATTATTTGTTACCTTACAATAATATTGCAAGAATCTTTGTAAATAAATTAGATTAGGATGTGTTTTATATTTAGACGGTGTGTTTAATATTTAGGTCCATAGTATGTATCATATAAGTTTGGAGTTATGTGTGTGGTGTCAATTAGGTAAGTGCAAGTTATATATATTAGGTCTCATGTTTGGATGTAGGGAGTTATGAGTAATAATGAAAGACTTTACCTTTATGTAATATTTAGAAGAGAACAAAGGTCAAGAGTGATGCATATGAAAAGTCTCATACATACATACATATATTGAAGATAAAGCTTTATATTATATATCTGACAAGCCTTGCATTTATGCATGCTTTTGTAGATAAATTTTAGATAAAATTTTAGTGTGCTTTTTTAATGTGTTATATGTGGCTTCTATTGGTGACCACTCCCATAAAAATACGAAAATATTATTTCAATGAGTTTACATAGGATTTTACGAGGGATCTTGGTCCCCTAATACTAAGTGGGGTTTAAGCCTTGGACTTCTCAAAGAGAAGCTAAAATACTTAAACCTTGGACCTCTCAAAGAGAAACCAAAATACTTACCCCTACAGTAAGCTTGTAGCTATCAAAGTAGTAAAATATTCCATTTGCTGTAGCATACCATTTTATCATACTTTTTTCATTTTTATTTTCTATTAAATATATTCTTCAACTTCCTTCAGGTGCTATATTTTCACAATAATCTCCTTAGACATCATTTTAATCAAGACATAAATTCTAACTTGGAAAATTACCTTCTAGAATTTAAATTTCACTACGATGAATATCAACACCATAATTCACTAGGATGACTCATCCATGTATTTTTAAATATTGTAGGCTTGTTATTAGCACATATTTTTCTACAATTGGGACTTCTCATGATGAGCACCATATTTGTAGATATTATGCAAGAGACACAATAACACAATTCTGAAATTCGGCATGATTTTGAGATTTATTTTTAAAAATTTTGTTATTCCTTTCAAGATTTAAATTTCAACAAATAATAGCAGTGCATATCCTCGAAAGAATACATAATTATTTAGATTTGAAATAATTTATACAACATTTTATCAACTCTTTCAATGTTTACGGAGCTACCAAATATAATTTCATATTTTTTAAAATATTATTCCAAATGGTGTGAGGAAAAAGATAATGAAGAAGTAAATGGTCTAATATTTCTAATTTTTTCTCAAAAAAATGCACATCTAAAGGGTCCATAATATCCTCTTCTTTATAGACTCACTTCGATAAGAATATTGCTTTGAACTATTGATCAAAGAAATGTTTGAGGCCTTAGGGAGAGCCTATAATATCGAAATCTTCTTCCAAGGGAAATATTTGGGAGAAGGAAATTTTGTTTGTTCTAAATCCTCATATCCCAACATGATCAAGTATGCACCTTCTTTTGATAAATTTCAAAGCAACTCCTCCTTTTATCAATTGTAAACTCTTTAATATGAAGTTCTATATTGATGATCATTTGGATAGAGTTATTTTCCTAAAACCATGGTTATGATCGTATCTTTCTAACTTGCCAAGCAAGATTTCATTCTATCTAAAAAAGAGATACAAAGCTATTTTTTTTTTTTATCAGACAAAGGAATACCCAAGTAGGTTGATGGAAATTTTTTAATCCTAAACCCAAAATCATTCACAATAATTTATTGTAATTCTAGGGCAGTATTAATAAACAATTCTTAGATTTGGTAGTATTTATATACTATCCAACAGCCTTCTCATAGCACGATAATATTGATTTAAACTCCATGGGCCCACTAACTAAGGGATGACCCCAAAAAAATGTATCATCAACAAATTATATATGAGATTCAAAGGAATCATTTTTTGCAACTTGAATACCGTTGATTTTTCCTTCCATTTTTGCCATTGAAAAGGTTTTACCTAATGCTTTTTCGAGAATACTGAATAGATGAATAGATAAGGAGATAGTGGATCACCTTGACAAAGTCCACAAGACGATTTGAAGTATCAAGTATAAGAACCATTGAAAATATCTTGATCTCTTATGTCGTCTTTGTGTTAGGATTTTCCTCCACATCTTCCTTTACACCTTTAATTCCTTTTGAACTCGAACTTATATATTGTACTTGTTTATCCCTTATGTACTTCTTTGTTTCTTCTAATGGCTGATCCAAGTGAGTTATGGTGGTATTTACCATAAGATGTTGTAGATAGTATTTATTTACCCCTTCTTTAGGAGTAGAATATTTTTGATATGATCTACTTTCTAATAATGTATGATTTCCTTACCTTGAAATTTATCTTATGACCAAAGGTTTTTGTCTCTTTCTTCATAGTTTTTACTTTGCAAATTGTTGCCAAATGGCTAGCTTCATAATAATTATGACAACAACATGCAATATTTTTATAATCTACTTGTTGATCCCATTATCTTAATTTAGATTTGATCTTAATAGATTGTGACAAAGGTTTTGAAATATCCATGGCAACACATATTTTAGTATAAATAGCATGCCCCTGCTCGTTAATAGTTAGTCCTTACTTGTTAAATTATTGTGGGTTGTTTCTAATATTCTTCAAAGCATTCTTATTGAAAGCACGAGATTCCGGGAAAAGGAAACACTAAGTGCGATTGCATTCAAAATCAAGTATGCTTAAGTCCTAGAAATGTAAATTGCATGAAATGGAAAAGAAACACATTGGAAGAGACACAAGCAAATAGAGAAAACACAGCCCTTTCATTAATATCCCTTGATCTCTATTACAATGACGTCTCCTCCCTTTTCAGGGGCTAGGAGCGCAAATAGAGTTTGATTACAATCACTGAATGATTCCTCTTTTCGCGTGCCCACGATTGCAATGGGCGGGCCAAGATGATGCCGTCGCTGATGTCGATGAGTTTCTAACCTCCGCTGCTTCTCCTACGAACAAAGAAACAACCAAGATGTCAGTAGCATCTGCCGCAAATGAAAAGCGTTTGCTCTCTAAAACTAACGAAATATGCATGCAAAGATTTGTCTGAAACAGTAATTACAGTGAGTCCAAATGGCTTCAAAACTTGACAGAAGATAAAAAAAGTTACCAGAAGGCCACTGCCACTGATACAGTCGGCCAATCTACTTTCAACTGGAAATCGTCCCTGGGTGGGACGATTTCTGACTGTAAATCGTCCCTGGGTGGGACGATTTCTTCTATGTTGGGGAAGCCGAACTGACACGCTCCAATGTTAGATCCCGAGACCTGCAAAACACCTGCAAACAAGGGGGTTATGTAATTGGGGCCATTTTGGGACGACCCAGATGGTCGGATTCTCCCAATTTGGCCTCTATCTTCGGGAATTTGATGTCGCCACCTGCAAGTCAATGAAACAACAAAGCGACACAAAACATACTAGAATCTGACCAAAAGTTACAAAATTGCAGCTATGGGTTAATCAAACCTAATAACACAAAATGCAATCTGAAAAGTAATCTAAAATGCTCAAAAACTAAAAATAGGACTCGGGAGGTGCGGGGGTGCCCAAGTGGGCCTCCCACCGTTGGCACTTGATTTTGGAGCCAATCCACCAGGGATGGGCCCAAAACCTTTTAGGATTGGGGGGTCGGCGAATTGGTTGGTTCAGGTGTCCATGTGTTGGATTTGGGTCAGGTTCGAGCTTCCAAAGGCCACCCAACAACCTCCCTTGCAAAAGAGATTGGTGGATGTGGGAAGGTGAACCAAAAGGGATGCAAGTGGGTCTTCAACTCGGCAGCACTTCGTTGCTTGAAAACTCCTTCAACTCTGTATATTTTGGGTGAGAAAAGTCCCACCTTTTATAGACCCATGGGGTCTCTTTTGGGAGGGAAGCACAAATGCCATGTGTTGGTCATAGGTGCCATGTGGCAGTCTTGTCTTCCCATGAGGGAGGGGAGTCCTCCATTGACTTGAGCTTTGATAAATGCCTTTTGTGACGAGTCTTCTAACGGCCTATTTGTCCACTCACACACGCGTGCAAGGCGAGAGTCATCAAGCGGCTATTCCGGGCTGCCACTTGGCACCATTTGCCTTTTTGCCCGTTAAGCTTGGAAATCGTCCCACCCGGGGACAGATTTCAGAAATCGTCCCTGGGTGAGACGATTTCAATTTAGAAATCATCCCTGGGTGAGACGATTACTAGGCAAAGTGTCTAAGTGTGCCAAATTGCTTCTTGACCTCACAAAATTGCTATGAAAGTGGTTAAGACCATTGTTTGACCTCTGAGGGCTGCCCTGGGGGCTGTGTTTGTCAAAGCGATCAGTGTTTGCAGTCACATAATCGGATTGGTGCTATTTTGGTGTCTATAGATGCCCCTTTTTGGGAAGCGCTACGGGTGACGCAGTGCTGAGCAAAAATAGATAACCAAAGCACTACTGATTAGGGTTTCTTGGTAACCTAACCAAATTTTGATGCCCCAAGTATGGAAAGGGCATGCATTCTTGAATCCTTGCTTTTGACGAGCTAAGGAATTTGATTTCAAGTATTAACCTGTTTTGGTGAGGTGTGACTTGAACTTAGACATTGATCAGTCATGAACAAGTGAAGGGCATTTTTATCCTCAGGGGGAACCTTGTGTTCATGATTCACGAAATGCCAAGTGTTTGATTGATTTGATTGTTGCTTGTTTACTGCCCCAAGCGGGAGCGTGATTGTCTTTGTCAATGATTCTTTGAATGCATGTCATTTTCCTTAATTGGGTGTGTGATTGTTGATTGGTGACTAAGTGTGACTACCCCCTCAAGCGACGAATCGATGAGGGAATGACCTTCGTGAGAGAAGCGACGAGTCGCTTGACCCAAGATGACTTGTGCAAGGGTGCCTTAAAGGGTTTACCGTTAAGCGTGTGCAATTTTTCCAACATTTGGACCTATTTTTGGTGGGTGTTAACCCTTTTGGTGATGCCATAATGAGGTGAAATCATCGAAAATCTAACTTCCCATGGAGCGGTCCGGCTATTGTAGCCTTCTTGGGGAAGTAGGAGAGCGATAATTTGGACCTCGACATCGATTTTCTTTGCCTAGAGGTTAAGTGCATGAGCACTTATGTCTGGCAATGTTTCTCTGTGTTTTTGTTGAATTTTGTATTGTTTTTGGCTTGTTTTTGTGACATCATTTGGGGATTAGATTGTCCGCAATCCGTCCTCCCGTGGAGCGGTTCGGCTACGGTAGCCTTCTTGGGGGGTAGGATATTGACAATTTGTAATGCCAATGTCGTATTTTGTATGCCGGGATGTCAAGTGCAACAGCACTCTTATTAGGCAAATTTATTTTTTGCTTTTTAGTTCATTTTTGTTGATTTTTTTGTTGTTTTGACTTTTACGGTTGGAAATCGTCCCTGGGTGGGACGATTTCCAATTTCAGAAATCGTCCCCGGGTGGGACGAGTGCTGACCGAGCGCTCGTCCCACCCAAGGACGAATTCCGATTGGTAGGCCTATTTAAGGCCCAAAACTTGGATTTGGGCTCATTTGTGTCATTTTTTTTCTTGCGATTTTGGAGCTGCGGGAGGAGGAGGTAATTCGCGAAGCGAAGCGCTGCCGGAATTCCCTTTGCCATCATGAGTGCACAAACGGTTCGAGCGGCGGAGCCGAGGCGAGACCGTAAGTGCTCCCTAGAGTTTATTCTTGTAATTGATGATTTGATTTGAATTTTTTTTTTTTGTTTATTTCTTTTTTGAAATAAAATTTAGATCTTGCACTTAGTGATGTCTTTGTATTCAATCGTTAAGGTTAGAAACCCTAGATCCGAAAGATTTATTTTTGAATTTTTGTGTTGTTTTTTTGTAATTACGTTTAGGTTAGGAACCCTAGATCTGAAAAATTAGTTTTGAATTTTTTTGTGTGTTATTGTTTTGCAGGTTAGGAGCCGATACCGTGTACCTGCTGCATTTGCTGAGGCGCGATCGGCGCTGACCGATGTTGGTCGGGGATGGCTTGATGCCCTTGGGCTCAAGCGAGTGGCTCGGCTGGAGCCTGTGGTCCCGGATCAGGCCTATCCGACGGCCCTGATCAAGGTTTGGGATCCGCGGACCAATACTTTCCATCTCCCAACAGGGGAGATGACTGTGACACTGGAGGACGTTTATCGGTTGCTTCGGATTCCGATAGATGGTCTGCCTATTAGGACATCTCCGCTTGATCAGCGGACTGCTATACTGACGAGATGTTTTGGGCATGTGGAGCGGCTGGGTGTAACGAACCCAGTGGAGATAGCCGAGGTGGATTGTCAGGCTAGCGGGATTTTTGTTAGCTGGTGGAAGGAGAGGGGGGTGTTAGGAGTGAGGCACGCATTCTTGATGGGCCTCATTTCTAACATTCTTCTCACCTGATTCATCAGGCGGGAGGTTCCCGTGGAACCTGCTGGAGTTGGTGTGGCAGTTGGTAGAGTGCCCGATAGAGGCACCGCTGATTTATGGATGGGGACGAGACTTTGTTGGCACAACTCTACGGGAGGCTGTACGGCGTCCACTGTCGGCAGCGGAAGGGGGTGAGTTGTAGTTATCTTCTTCAGTGCTGGGGTTGGCAGCACATAGCAGTGGAGAGGCCGACCGGGTTACCGTGGACGACGTGGGCGGTGATGGATGATGATGAGATTGGCTATGCAGCTTTGTGGCGACGGTCTACGGAGCAAGGCAGAGTCGGCGATGGGCAGGTGCCGTTGAGCACTACATTGATGCCTTTTCTCGGCTCACTCTAGGGGAGGTGTTTTGGCGTCCCTATCGGGACTGTCCAGGCTGGGTTGAGGCTGGAGAGTGGCTCCGATGGGTACGGAGGGAGCGGTGGTTGACTGGGCGGCACGGGACGGAGCATGAGTTCTTTCCGTACCGCCGGGTTACACGACAGTTTGGGGTGCGTCAGGGGTTGCCTGGTGAGCCCGTGGTCTATCGACGGTGGGGGGATGAGAGGGATCTGGAGCCACCGGTCATCGTGCCATTGGGCGAGGATTTCGATGTAGTGATTGAGGTTCCGGATGTGGATGACATCGGGACTACCACTGAGTATGATTCATGGTGGGTACTGCGGCGTTGGAGAGGAGAGGGGCCACTGGGAGGCGCAGAGGCGGCAGTGGAGGATGCTGAGGCAGCAGGGGGTGATTGGGGAGGTCCGTTGGATGATGCGGACATGGTGGATGTGGGAGATGAGGATGTGGACTTGGGTGTTCCGGAGCGGCCGGACATGCAGGATGTGGAGGAGTAGTTGGAGCCTGAGCAGGCTACTGTCCACGCGAGTCCTATGCATCCGACGGATACAGAGGAGGTGGGGTCGGATGTAGGCGATGAGGTTGCGCGACTTACAGAGCTGCTACGGATGCGGGATCTAGAGAGGGATCTTCTGCGGGCTCAGTTGGCAGAGCGGGATAGAGTTTTGGCGCAACGCGATGATGCATTGTCTATCTATCATCGACGAGAGGCAGAGTGGTGTCCATACCGGATAGACTTGGAGAGGGAGGTCATCCGCCTTGGCGGGCGGCTCCCGAGCCTTCGATCAATAGATCTTCTCGACGGACGAGGGATAGTTTGACTGAGCAGTCAGCATCATCTCGTCGCAGGCGGTTAGATGAGGGGGGTGGTAGCAGGCATGATGCGGGGGCTAGTAGTAGCCGCCCTGCAGGGTCCCGTAGGACCCACACCACGGGGGGTAGTTCCCGTCGCACCGATCCTGCGTGATCATGGTGGCCGACGCCTTAGGTTGGGTTTTTGGATATGATTGCGAGGTCTGAGGACCGATTTTGTAGCCTGCGGGCATCTTTTTGACGATATATATATATACCGATTTTATTTTTGGTTTTGTACATGTGATGATGTGATTTTTTTTGTTATGCATGTTTATTTATTTTGATGAATGCAGATGTTATGATGAGTGCAAATGTTTTAGATGTCTATGTGATATGCGAATTGAAATGGATGAATGATATTTGTGGTGATTGCACTGTAGGCTGTTTAAGAAGCTATTTGCATGGTTTTTTCTATTTTTGTATTTTTTGATGGTATCATAAGGATGATAAGTAGCGCAGATGGTTTTGGAATGAATGTAAGGTTTTCTGAGATTCAGACAGTTTTATCTCACTATCCATGACTGTACTTTATCTTACAAGACTTTTGAACAAGGTATGAATCGGACCTATTTTTGACCGAGTTATTTAACATCCCTGTGTGTGCAATTGAGTTCATTTAGTGGTATTTGTTAGGATACCGCCAGTGCCAGATGGGCTTTCAATCGAACCTGTACTGAGGATCACCTAATTAGCTCCACGAATTCCTTTGTTGTATGTACTAAGATTAATCTGCGTTGTAATCCAGGATGCCATAAGCTAGCTCATCCACATGCAAACATTGATCTGTACGCAAGTTAATGTGACAGATATATCGTCATGCGGGAGGTTTACTTCTGTTATCGATAGGCTATCAACCAAATTGGTACAGAAGCTTGCCTTATGACCTACAGAATGCTGAGAGTTCCAGGGATTCAAGGTCAACTCCCTTCTTTTCTTCAATTGTATTGGGATACTTGCTCTTTGTAGTGATGAGATCACTGTTTATTTTGATTTGTTTTTATTTTGAGCAAGGGATTGGGGATATGGAGTGACGAAAATCACTGTTGTTTGTGCCTTTTGATGTGTGCACTATAGTTTGTCAAATTTGGAGTTTTGACATTTTGCAAATTTTTGTGTTTTGCAACTGTTGAGAACTTTAGGGATTCTTAGGGAATTGGGTAGGGAGGATGCTTGTCCTTTTGCCAACTCTCAGCATTCTAGGGGTCATTCGCACGGGGGGATGAGCAAGATAACCATTTCGCTTGTGGTGACCTAGATTATTTTGCAGGTTTCGTCTTTCGTTCACACAATTTGGGAATTTTAGTGTTTTGATTTGTGTTGGGATGTTACGTAACAAGGTGTATTTCAAGTATGACTCTACCTTCGTAAAATCTGTTCGACTTGGTACACTACATGGCTAAAGAGGAAAATGATGACTGAATCATTGAAACTCTTGGTACATTCCCAGACCACTGACTGTAGTGTGGTAAAAGTTATGCTTGGTGTTTTTGTTGTTTTTGATGAATTCGAGTATGCCTAGAATTGAGATGCAAATCTTTGTTGTTTTTGATGATTTTTGTTGTTTTGTTTTTGTTGAATTTCTTGATTTTTTTTTTTGACCAAACGATTGCGATAATCGTTGGAGCTTTTTGGGTTGACCAAGAGATTGCGATAATCCTTGGAGCTTTTTGTATTGACCAAGAGATTGCGATAATCCTTGGAGCTTTTTGGTGACCAAGAGATTGCGATAATCCTTGGAGCTTTTTGTGTTGACCAAGAGATTGCGATAATCCTTGGAGCTTTTTAGGTTGACCAAGAGATTGCGATAATCCTTGGAGCTTTTTGGATTGACCAAGAGATTGCGATAATCCTTGGAGCTTTTTGTATTGACCAAGAGATTGCGATAATCCTTGGAGCTTTTAGGTTGACCAAGAGATTGCGATAATCCTTGGAGCTTTTTGGATTGACCAAGAGATTGCGATAATCCTTGGAGCTTTTTTTTTTTTTTTTTTTTTTGGTATATGGCTTTCTTAGATATGAAATGGTCGCAAATGACTGATATTCAAGGGTTCTGTTTCCTTGATACCATCAAGAGAAGCTAGCCTGTACGTTCCCGGTCCTATTTTGCTATCAATGACATAAGGACCTAACCAATTTGCCATGAATTTGTCTCTCATATGGGACGGAAAATTAGAGTTTTGTTGGTTTTCCTTCAGAACCAAATCACCAACCCGAAAGTCTCTTAGGTGAACTTTCATGTTGTAAGCTCTCTTAAGCCGCTCTTGATAGATACGTAAGTGCTCAAGAGCATTAACGCGTCTTTCGTCAAGCAACGTAAGTTGGTCTAATCGGGCCTGCCGTGCAGTGTTATCATCGATGAACTCTTGCATTGATATGCACAGGGAAGGAATTTCCAACTCGAGAGGCATTATTGCCTCTGAGCCATACACTAGTGAAAACGGAGTTGCCCCAATGGGCGTCCGAATGCTAGTGCGATAAGCCCAAAGGGCAAGTGGGATTTGTATGTGCCAATCCTTATGACTGTCTGCGATGGTCTTTTTAAGGATGGCGACTAGCGTTTTGTTTGACGCCTCTGCTTGCCCATTTGCTTGCGGATAATAGGGTGTTGAAAAGCTGTGCTGAATTTTGTACTTTGTGGTTAAAGCACGCACGTCTTTGTTCTTGAATGATGGCCCATTATCCGAGATTATTTTGGATGGAATACCAAAACGACATATGATGTAATGCAAAATGAACTCCGCAATGCGGGGTCCTGTCGTAGAGGTTAACGGAATTGCTTCCACCCATTTGGTAAAATATTCTGTGGTCGTTATGATAAACGTGTGACGGCCTGACGATGCAGGGGAGATCTTTTCGATTAGATCGAGGCCCCACTACAAAAATGGCCAAGTAGACTGGACTGTCTGTAGGGCCTGGGAAGGTGCGTGCATCAAATTGGCATGATGTTGACATTTTACGCACCTCTTGACATACGCGCAACAATCTTGCTCTAAAGATGGCCAATAATAGCCCATGCGAAGAATGCGCTTTGCAATGGCCATACCACTGAAGTGGCCGCCACATGTACCGTCATGCGCTTGGGTGACCGCCCAAGTGGACTCTTGTTGGTCCAAGCAACGAAGAAGAATTCCGTCGTAGGCTGCGACGATACAAAATGTCTCCTATCAAGACATATTTTGCCGCTTTCTGTTTGAATGTTCGTTTTGCGGCTTGCGTCAATCCAAAGGGTAGATTACCTAACTTGAGGTAGTCTCTTATGGGTAAATACCAATCCTGTTGATCGGATACCTCGACAGTTTGAACAGCTAATCCCTTTTGGAGTTCTTCCCTAACAAATGCTGATTGGGATAGAACTTGTAAGAATAGCGTTGTGTTGCTATTAATGGGAGTGGGGGAGAACAAAGACCCCTAGTTGGCATGTTTCAAATAGTCTCGGATTCGAAAGAACTTATCCGAAGATGGTTCGATCTGGATCATGTGGATTCCTAGCGTCAAGTCTGAGCTTGCGCGCTCCATCGCGGGTTGCGATAAGGTTTTGACCTGAATGGTTGTTATATCACCGGAAAGGTCTTGCGGGATTAGTGACCCTAAGGAGGCCATTGTGTCCGCAAAACGATTCGATGATCGAGGGAGTGCCTCGATGTCATACCACTCAAGTTTTGCCAGGAATTTATCCACGAGGGCTTTATAGGCCTTTAGGACTGGGCATTTGCATTGATATACCCCTTTGAATTGATTGACGATTAACAACGAATCACCAAAGATGTTTAGTCTTTTGATGTTCATGGCGATTGTTGTTTGAAGACCTAGGAGCAAGGCTTCATATTCTGCATTGTTGTTGGTGCACTGGAAGTTTAATTTAAATGACAGGGGCATTGGAGCGCCCTGCGGTGTGAAGAATACAATTCCTGTGCCACCACCTTGCTCGCATTTAGAACCATCAAAAAATAAGGTTATGTCGGCCTGAGACTTAGGCTCATCAGAATCTGGCGATTCTGAGACATGGAAGACCTCATCATCGGGTAGTTCTATGACTAGAGGCTGATCGTCTTCAAGAGGAGCCTCTGCTAGTTGATCGGCTATGACTTGTCCTTTTATAGATTTTTGCCCAATAAACTCAATGTCAAATTCCGTCAACAACATGATCCATTTCGCCATGCGACTACTATGATAAGTATGACTCATCATGTATCGCAATGGATTCTCCTTAGACACAACATACGTCGTGTTTCTCAGCATGTAGTGGCGTAGCCTTTTGGTAGCAAACACCACTGCGCAGCGAGTTTTTCAACGTATGCATAGTTAAGTTCGTAACTGACCAGGGTGCGGCTAAGATAGTAAGTAGCCTATTCTTTGTGAAGTTCATTCTTTTGGGCTAGCATTGCGCCCAGTGCCACCTCAGTAGCTGAGATGTATAAGTAGAACGGCACACCTGGTCTAGGTGGTGCCAATAGCGGTGGCGAAGCCAAGTATTGTTTGATTTCGTCAAAGGTCGACTGGCACTCGTCATCCCAATGAAATGTGACCCCCTTGTGCAATAATTTGTTCATTGGTCGGCATTTGTCAGATAATTGCGCTATGAAGCGTTTAATCGACGCGACCTTTCCTTGTAGACTTCTGAGTTGCTTGATAGTGGTTGGGGGAGCCATTTCAAGGATTGCCTTGACTTTGTTTGGGTCCACTTCGATGCCTCTCTTGGAGACTATAAAACCCAAGAGTTTTCCAGATGTGACGCCGAACACGCACTTCTTGGGATCAAGCGCTAAATTGTGCATGACTAGCGGTCTAGTCCTGGCATATCTTTGACGACCAGAAAATCCCTTGAGAAGGGCAAATCATCGCTTGCTCTTCGGGGAAAGCTGTTGAGAAATCGTGGACATTGGATCTATGTCGATGTACGTCGGTCGTTCTTCGCCGACATGTGAGATCCGTCCTCCAAGGATGAGTTGGGATTAAATGGATATCATCACTGAGTTAAGATTGCGTTTGGGACCTCGGTCCTCTTGATGAAAAATATCTTGAGTTGTCCTTGGGGAAAATGAAGCATTTCACCGAAAGGTAGTACTCATGGTGACAAAATTGGTCACTCGATGGCATCCATGTCTAGATGCAATGACCATGATGGATCGGTCGGATTGCGGATGGGTGTGGTCAAATCAATGGAGATCATGTGGATGGAATGAATTTGGTCTCCAGAACCACGGGTGTGATGACTTGATTCTTTTAGCTATTCCATATACTCTGGATCTGGATCTACGAGAACAGGCACAAATGGATCCTCTCTAGGTGCAAATTCATCTCTATGTGTGAAAAGGAAGGCGGGGTCTTCCCTCGATACTGCTGTCCTGATGGGATCTCGAGGTGGACGATGCTCATCTTGAATTTGGAGCCATAGGCCTAACACTTGGTCCCACCTCGCTGGGTCTACATGCCATTCATGTCCTAATCATATACCCATTTGTCCCATTAGATCTTCATGAGTTAGAGCGTGGTGATGTCGTCATGCATGTCTGAGATAGTCCATCTCAGTCTCGTCTTCTGAATCACTTTCATAGATCCAAAATTGTTCATCCTCTTCAACATCTGTTGCTTGCGACATTGAGGACTCTTCCTGTTCCAATGAATTAATCTGGTCCCATTGCGGTTGTTCCACTCTTAGTGGAGGGACCTGATTCTTTTGAGACTATGTTATTTCGTCTGGAACCTCTAAGGGGAACAATTTCAAAAAAATGTCTGGAAGTCGTTGTTGTTCTCTTTGAGGATTGCTCTCTGAACTTTCACCTCTCTCTAGCAAAGGAGAGGGATTATTGCTATTTCCAAGGGTGTTTGTAGACCATGGGAGATAATCCCCTAATGTGTATTCTGTGTTTGGATTGGCGTACGGGTCTTGTGCCAATCCCCCCTTGTTGCCTATTTCTAGGCCTTGCATATTTTCAACCAAGATGTCTAATGGCGGGGGATGGTTGAACCCTACCCCTGACTTGTCATATGGCATCCGATATCTTGGTTGGCAAAGGATCCGCATCCCTTGCTCATATCCGCCTAGCCCATACCCATGCCAATTGCATTGTTCGAGATATTTTAGGGCAAATTCTGGGTTCGACAGATAATTGATGTTTTCGACAAAAGGCTCTTCATCTGTTTCCTTTTGTTCGCATGGTTCAGAACCATGATCAAGGCCCCCATACACAAAATTCATCTGGTTGGGAGGGTAGCCTAGTGGAACAATTGTCCCTATGGGAAGGCGAGGTCTTCCCATGTCCCTGTATCGACTCCAATGTGGGGGTTGCCACAACATTTTGCACTAAGTATTCTCCCAGGCCTGTACTGGCCATTTCAACAGTGATTGTTGATGATTGGGTAGGAGGAAACGGTAGTCCTTCCTGAGTCCATTCCATGTTTGGTTGTTCAGGAGTCTTGGTTTCCGTTGCGTTGGGCGCTTCCTCTGTTGATATCGTTGAAATCGTGGGCAACCCCTCTTCTAGAGGCTTAACCTCTTCCATGATTTGCTTTCCCTTGTCCTTCTGTTGGGCCATGATAGGTGGCGTTGATGATGAAGGAGTAGGTGATGAAGTCTCACCTGGCTGGGATTTTGCCTTGTTGGCCACCAATGGTACCTGCGGTATCGGACCCTGTTTAGATGGATTTAATTGAAAATCCAAATGCGTTGATGGGAGGGTCGATTGAGGTATGAATTGTACCGCATTGCAATACTTGAAGGGCTCTAAGTCCATTGGGACTACATGTATTTGCCCTTCATAGGCATACTTCAAGCACTGGTGTGCGATCGAGGGGACACACTTCATGTCCCTGATCCAAGGCCACCCTAGCAGTATATTATAAGCCATTTTGCCTTCCACCACATGGCACAGTGTGGGTATTGACTTTTTTCCTACCTGTATAGGCAGAACAACCGTGCCGACTTTCGAGCAAATTGCATCGTTAAAAGCTCGCAGTGTGTACGTGGAAGCGGTGATGTGAGAGGCTGGCGGTTTTAAATGTTTCAACGCTACAGTGGTTATAATGTTACTGGACGAGCCAGTATCTATCAACACTCTCTTGTACGGGATCCCGTTGACCCGCGCGATAACGTGCGAGGGTGGATCCGGCATGTCATTTGATATCGTTTTGACCTTGTCTTCTCTGAATGTGATGACAAGCTCCGTACATTGTTTCACATGTCCCACGAAGGCGTTGAAAGAATTTGCTTCGTGGGGTTGTACTTCAATGGCTTTTAAAATGTCCATAAGAGCTTCTCTATGGGGAGCCGATTGTTGAATAAGCTCGTAGATGGACAGACCTAGCCGACGTGGTCCACAAACTCTGCGTGAGTTTGGTTCGTATCGTGACCTCAGGTCTAGGCGGAGGTAACTGCGTTGGGCGTTGTTGAGGCTGCGATGTCGACTGAACTTCCCTCGCAGCTACCTCGGGGGCAACTGCTGGGTATTTTCTGTTCCTTGTTACAATGCTAATCATTCCCACAAATCCTTGCGCGGGAAGATCTTGTCGCACCTCGTTAATCTGGAGTGGTTTTGTCTGTGCCTCGTGGGTAGGCAAGGGGTCCTTGAATACCCCCATTTGTTGGTTGTTTGGTGCGATGGGGTTGTCCACGACCAATGTTCTGTTATCGATCAAATCCTGGACTAGTTCTTTGAATTTCCAGCACCCATTTAGGTCATGTCCTCTGCGCCTATGGAATCTGCAATACAATTCCTCCCTATACCCCCTAGGCTTGGGAATGTTAGGGTCAAAAATTTGGATTTTTGGCAGAGTAACTAAATTTGCCGCTGACAAGCGGTCAAATAAGGAGTCCCTAGACTCCACATACGGGGTGAATTGTCGCCTAGGGTGACGCTGCTGATACTGATCCTGTATTATGTTATCTATTTCGTAAGTAGAGAGCACTTGCACTGTAGTTAGCCTTTTGAGGCTACGTTTCTTGCACAGGCACGGGGACATTTATCGCAACTTGGTTTACTGCAGAATGTTGTGGTTGCGTTGTCCCAGTTTTAGTGGTTTTATTCCACTCTTTCTTCTTAGGCTTGGAAATTGCGCCTTCGCCTATCTTAATCTCTTCTATGACTCCGGCTTGCGCCAAAGCTTCTTCTAAGTTGTCGTATTGTCACAGACAACAATAGACCAGAGATTGATTTTAAGCAACTTTTTGCGAACATTTGCGTGAGGTCCGACATGGGAGGACGGTAGGGTAACTTAGAAAGCAAAGCTCTCCATCGGTTCCCGTACGCTGCCATTGTTTCCTCCTCAAATTTTTTAAGGCTAGCAAGATCACTAAGTGATGCCTTCTTCCTTGTGTTGAAGGCGAAACGTTCAAGAAACGCATCTACTAGCTGATCTAAGCTGCTTATGCTGTGTTTGGGCAGTTGTGTGAACCAATCCGAGGTAGGGCCTACGAATGTGGTTATGAATGTTCTAAGCAATAATGTGTCATTATCTTGGATGCCGAAGCATTGGCTTAGAAATCGTGTAACGTGTTCCTGTGCATCCTCTTCACCTTTAAAAACTGCCAATTGAGGCAACTTGAAGTGTTCGGGGTAAAGAGGTGTAGGCACTGAGGGATGCACTAGATTATTGCGGAGTAGACGTAATGTGGGTTTTTGATGCCCAGAGAACTTTTGTCTCCACGGACTCCAAACGCTCCAATAGCGCTTGGTATGCATCGGAAGATTTTATTTCTTCCTCTCTTGTTCGCTCTTGTTGCAAGTTACGATAAACTGGAGGCCTATGGAGGGGTGGCCGAATGGCATCCTTCCTGCCTTGATGGGGAGTTTCAATATATTCCTCTTCTGGTTCATACTCCTCGTAAAATTCTTGAGGAGTCTCTGGGCGAAACCTATGACCCTGATCAAGCTCTTGCTGAAGGTACCCATCATTGTTTCGGGGAGTTGCCTCCCTCTCGAATCTATGGGGTCTTGGAGGCAGAGCTTGACGAGGTCGTGGAGACCTGTCTTGCACCAACGGATTATGCCTCTCATCTTGTTCAGCTCTTTGGATGCGAGGGGTTGGCCCCCTCTCAGGTATTTCATAGCGTAACTCATCCGCTTCGCGTTGCATGCGTTCTTTATCCAAGCGGTATTGATACTCTATCTCTTGTCGACTTTGTTTAAGCCGCATGATTTGGGCTTGACGGGTGGTATATCTGGCGACAGTCGGGTCAATTTGATCTACCCTATTTTGTTCAGAAGGTTCAAATGTTCCTCCTATGGGTTTACCTTGGTTTTGATGATCTAAAATCTCAAGGGGTCGCTTCCCTCTGTCGGGGTAGGCGGTATGTGCTCGAGGTTCTGGCCTCAAGGGGTGATCATGATATCCAGCTGGTGCGGAAATGCAAGGTTCCCACGTTGAGTTGTTGTCCTTGAGGAATGCGATGATTTTCCTCATACTCCCTTTCACGGGTGTAAATGGGGCAGGCGGAGTTAGGTCGCCCTGTGTGAGGAACCCTACGCTCTAGATTTGGTCTCTCTGTTCTGATGATAGGTAAAGAAGGGACGCCATATCCATGTTGCCCCTCCAAATGGACGGTGTGCCTATCTAGCGCTTCATCGCGCGGTGGCCACTCATGCCTAACTTCAAGAGGTGATTCTCTATTTATGTCAAGGTCTACATGTAAGGCATCTTCCCGAAAGGGGCTGCTTTGAATAGGCATACCCCACCGAGGATTCTGAATTGGATTCTTTTGTAGGTTTGACCTATAAGGCGGTATGACCAAATCCTCAGGACTGAAGTGAAGGCGACTTGTGCCTGCTTTTTGTGTACCTTCCGGAGCTTCTGCCCTTGATTGGGCTTGACTGCGGGTGTACACCATTGCGGTGCTTCTATGCTATCTAAATAAGTTTTTATCTCATTTTTATGATTTTCTTTTTTTTTTGTCTACACTGAGCAGAATTAAGCACACACATTCACAAAATCGTGATTATCTCTTTTAAGGATTCTTGGTGTGCCCTAAAATGGTTTAGTGCATTTTGATGTTTTGTTTTGTTTTTGTAGGTTTTGTAGAACGTTTAAATGCATCATGTAGGCTCTTATAACTCCAAAAAGGTCGCCCCTTCAATATACCAGCCAGGCCGATATACCAACCTCTCTATATACCCGCCCTTACGAGAGGGAGACTATAGGTACGTGAGAGTAGAAGGTACATGGTACGTAGGCGGTACGAAAAGGGGATTGTCCTGTTAATGGCACCTACCATAGAAAACTTATCCTCGCGCGCATGGGAATCACCCCAGCTACGCTCGGTCTATCTTCGTCAGGATTTACGCCTAACAACAGTTGACAATCGGGAAATGGATGCAAATCAAGCCAAGGTGGTGATGAAATCCACCAATGGTCTTGATCAAGGGCTGGGGTCTTACGACCAACTCCTTGGTTTAAAATTGTTTCGTGATGTGTGTGGGATTCATTTTATTCAACAAAAATGAAACTAGCATACATGACTTTTCCTAATGCAATGCAAGCTAAAATGAAAACAGTCAAAGAAACAAAAACAGAAACAAAAAATTTCAACAGAGATGATAAAATCCCTACCTCTTCTCTGCCTGCTCCAGTTGCCTCTGAATTTTTGCTCTGAAAAGTTGCAGACAGAAAATCGTCCCTTGGTGAGACGATTAACAGAACATAAATCGTCCCTGGCAGAGACGAATTTGAATTCGTCTCGGGGTGAGACGATTTCCGTAGAATAAATCGTCCCTCGCAGAGACGAATAGCGATCTACAAAAAAAAATGTACCTGTAAAACACAAACATAAAAACCCAATTAGTTTTTTTGTGATCTTAAAAATAGGGGTTCGAGTCCCACCGTGATCGCCACTGAAAGCACGAGATTCCGGGCAAAGGAAACACTAAGTGCGATTGCATTCAAAATCAAGTACGCTTAAGTCCTAGAAATGTAAATTGCATGAAATGGAAAATAAACACATTGGAAGAGACACAAGCAAATAGAGAAAACATAGCCCTTTCATTAATATCCCTTGATCTCTGTTACAATGACGTCTCCTCCCTTTTCAGGGGCTAGGAGCGCAAATAGAGTTTGATTACAATCACTGAATGATTCCTCTTTCCGTGTGCCCACGATTGCAATGGGCGGGCCAAGATGATTCCGTCGCTGATGTCGATGAGTTTCTAACCTCCGTTGCTTCTCCTACGAACAAAGAAACAACCAAGATGTCAGTAGCATCTGCCGCAAATGAAAAGCGTTTGCTCTCTAAAACTAACGAAATATGCATGCAAAGATTTGTCTGAAACAATAATTACAGTGAGTCCAAATGGCTTCAAAACTTGATAGAAGATAAAAAAAGTTACCAGAAGGCCACTGCCACTGATACAGTCGGCCAATCTGCTTTCAACTGGAAATTGTCCCTGGGTGGGACGATTTATGACTGTGTTGGGAGAAGCCGACATCGACACGCTCCAATGTCGACTCCCGAGACCTCCAAAACACCTGCAGACAAAGGGGGTTATGTAATTGGGGCCATTTTGGGACGACCCAGATGGTCGGATTCTCCCAATTTGGCCTCCACCCTCGGGAATTTGACCTCGACACCTACAAGTTAGCGAAACAACAAAGCGACACAAAACATACTAGAATCTGACCAAAAGTTACAAAATTGCAGCTATGGATTAATCAAACCTAATAACACAAAATGCAATCTAAAAAGTAATCTAAAATGCTCAAAAACTAAAAATAGGACTTGGGAGGTGCGGGGGTGCCCAAGTGGGCCTCCCACCGTTGGCACTTGATTTTGGAGCCAATCCACCAGGGATGGGCCCAAAACCTTTTAGGATTGGGGGGTCGGCGAATTGGTTGGTTCAGGTGTCCATGTGTTGGATTTGGGTCCGGTTCGAGCTTCCAAAGGCCACCCAACAACCTCCCTTGCAAAAGAGATTGGTGGATGTGGGAAGGTGAACCAAAAGGGATGCAAGTGGGTCTTCAACTCGGCAGCACTTCGTTGCTTGAAAACTCCTTCAACCTGTATATTTTGGGTGAGAAAAGTCCCACCTTTTATAGACCCATGGGGTCTCTTTTGGGAGGGAAGCACAAATGCCATGTGTTGGTCATAGGCGCCATGTGGCAATCTTGTCTTCCCATGAGGGAGGGGAGTCCTCCATTGACTTGAGCTTTGATAAATGCCTTTTGTGACGGTCCTTTAACGGCCCCTCTGTCCACTTACACACGCGTGCGAGGGCAGGAGTCATCAACCGACCGTTTCGGGCTGCCACTTGGCACCATTTGCCTTTTTGCCCGTTAAGCTTGGAATTCGTCCCACCCGGGGACGGATTTCGAAATCCGTCCCTGGGTGGGACGATTTCAATTTTGCAATCGTCCCTGGGTGAGACGATTACTAGGCAAAGTGTCTAAGTGTGCCAAATTGCTTCTTGACCTCACAAAATTGCCATGAAAGTGGTTAAGACCACTGTTTGACCTCTGAGGTCTGCCCTGGGGGCCGTGTTTGTCAAAGCGATCAGTGTTTGCAGTCACATAATCGGATTGGTGCTATTTTGGTGTCTACACTTATTGATAAGATGATATGGAAGTTCAAAAATCCTAACCCAAATCGAAAGATTCTTAATTTTTTTATCTCAAGAAGAAAAATCATTCCATGGTCTTAAATAAAAGGTACCTCTCCTTGTAAACCATGGGCCACCACTCAATATTTCATCCCTATTTTTGGAATTAGAAAAGATGACAAGAAAAAATCTTTAGGAAGAAAATCCATAGTGTAATTTTAATTCAATTCCCACTTCTACTTGATCCAATCTTAAAATCCAAAAAACCTGACCAAGGTTTATGAAACTAATCCGTTGCTTTTAAAAACTGTTATATCATGCTCAATCATCTCATCCTTGATAGTCACTTCTAGTGTAACATCTTCTACCTAAATTACACTTACCATATATTTGAGGTTTTGGTTATATTCAGCTTGGGCATCGATACTTTCAACTAGGGAATCCTTACTTTCCAATAGGGTTTTCAAATTTAACTTTCCTTCCAAACTAGCTACTGGGGCTCACTCTTGACATGCACTTCCTCCTAGCTCACACTCCCTCCCAGATTACACTTGCTCTCAATTCATACTTTCTCCCAGCTCGCACTCCTTCCTGACTCGCACTCGCTTCTATATCTTTTTCTATCAACATTCCTTTGCTTCGATTTTTTTTAGAATTAATATTCTTCACATTCATGGTAAGGTTTTGAAGCATCGATACACTTTGGATGAACCCATTGGTTTTATCCCATATTTGAAGATCTCAAGATTGCTAAAAGAATTAAATCCTCCTACACTCGAAGTAGCACAAAATTCTTCCATCATACTCTACAACTCCTAGGGTTTACTATTTCTAAAGTATTCTTTACTTTTGGATCTTTGCATGATAATTTAACTTTCTAGGTGACCTTAATATGACCAAGCTCTCTAGTTTGCACACCCGTTGCATGCCATGTCTCTAGCTTCACCTATAGTCCTCTTGTAAAAAACAACATAACCTTAGTGTTTTGATTTTTTACATCAATTAGAACACTTCTTCCACTGCTAGGATTTCATGGTGAATACTGGAAAATACTATTACAAAAATTAAAACATGACAAAGACTATTTTAAAAATTAAAATACATGTTCCTCATGCTCTACCTTAGATGATGAAGCTTTTTTTATATTTTTTACAATACTATAGATGGTGCATAAGATCTCATGCTAATTTGATATTATTTATTATGTAACCTTAATAAAAATATTTTTTAGTTGATTATATGAAATTGAAATAGCCACATTTACACTACACTATCAAGATAATGATATTACAAAAGGTTAATAATTATACATGTATCACTTAACAAGCTTTAAACTTAATTTTTTCCTAAAAATAAAAGAATTTAAATGCTTATACTATTTAATATTTTTTAAAAAAATTAAAAAATTATGCAATTTTATTAAAATGTTGAAGAATAAAATTACAAGGAGGACACACTACAACTTGAAATCAATCTAATTGTGGAGTGGACAATAGTATTCTCCTTACACTACACTATCAAGATAATGATATTACAATTAAATATTATACATGTATCACTTAATAAGCTTTAAACTTTATACTATTTAATATTTTTTAAAAAAATTAAAAAATTATCCTGTTTTATAAGCTTTATTAACATGTTGAAGAAGAAAATTACAAGGAGGACACACTACAGCTTGAAATCAATTTAATTGTGGTGTGGACAATAGTATTCTCCTTACACTACAGCTTGAAATCAATTTAAATGTGGAATGGACAATATTATTCTCATTTTGCTTCGTGTGACTCAATTATTTCAATTTAAGTGTGGAGTGGACAATAGTATTCTCAATTTGCTTGGTGTGACTCAATTATTTCAATGGAGGAAAACCTAATGAGTTGTTGGTGAAAACCCACATCTTAACTTAACATCATCATGTCAAGAGGTGCAACGTTTGTCCTTTCTTCTTTTGAGCAGCATAAAAGATTTAAAATGAAGAGGTATGGTGATTAGAGGAACAAAAATACTGTCTGCTGTGACAACCATAAAGATGAAGAGCGTGTCTAGATCATCATATGAAGTCAAAATGGTTACAACAATTTATATATAAAAATGTGCATGCTTGAAAAATAAAACAAACATAGGCGCTCATGTGGGTGAGGAAATCACAAAGAAGTTCAATGTGGAAAAATCTTTGAACTCGCAGCGGCGGTGCAAAGACGTTAGGTTAGCCATTAGACATTTGATTTCAGAGTGCCGTAAGACCAATGACCCAACGATGGGGTTGGCTAAAGAATACAGGAAATCCTGTGTCAAAGGCAACGAGAGGATAGTGGTTTATTATTTCCCTGATCAACTTAAATTCATCATTCCAATTATCTGCCCAGGCCTTCCTGATAACTTGACCTAACGTCCTTGTACCGCAGTTGCGAGTTCAAAGATATTTCAACATTAAACTTCTTTGTGATTTATTCACCCAAATGAGAACGCCTATTTTTTTTTTTTTTTTAAATGTGGCTATGTTTATATACAACAAGTTGTTTATCTTCGCTTCAAATGATGATCTTGATTGGAGAGAAGGTGAGCTTTGAGTACCGACTGACTAGGTTTTCTTCCATTGAAATAAAGCTTTTCTCCTTTACATGATGCTCTAGCATCATATTTTAAATGAGAATACTATTGTCTACTTTATATTTAAATTGATTTCAACATGTAGTGTTTCTTTTTTCATAAAGTAATTTTTTGATATCATATTTCATAATATCATGCATTGTATCATGAAAGACATGGATTATGGCTCTTTGTAGTTATATATTTGGATTGTTTGTGCAGATTTATAGTTTTTAGATTTGATGCCCCTATGAGTCGAGGGTAGGAAGTTAGGTGGTAAATGTATCATGCAACGTGCCAAATAATATTTATAATATTTTGATGGTAAATAAAAGATTATATTTTTTTTTAAAGATATAGGGTTCAAAGATAATGTAACAAGTAAGTCTGATGCAACAAAATGCAATTTTAAAGTGCGTTATTTAATAATTAATTTTAACTAGTCTCTTTTTATATTTAATTAATTTTAACTTGTCTTCTTTATCGCCCTTGTGGCTTTCTTTGTAGTGCTTGTGGGATCCCGTTAAAATCTTCTTCTATTAATAGTACCCAAAAAATAAATACATTAATAGAAGCAAACTGATTACAGATAAAATATAGTGCTATGATCTAAATTTTGAAAATGGAAATATTGGATTAAATTTTTTTATTTTTTATTACCATAGAGGTGGCAGCACTATAGTCCTATGAAAGCATTGTTCGTCCAGAAGAAGCATCACGAGTGCTACGACTTCTTGGTGCACTTTCATTTGTTGGAGGTATACATTATTTGTTACCTTACAATGATATTGCAAGAATCTTTGTAAATAAATTAGATTAGGATGTGTTTTATATTTAGACGGTGTGTTTAATATTTAGGTCCATAGTATGTATCATATAAGTTTGGAGTTATGTGTGTGGTGTCAATTATGTAAATGCAAGTTATATATATTATGTCTCATGTTTGGATGTAGGGAGTTATGAGTAATAATGAAATACTTTACCTTTATGTAATATTTAGAAGAGAACAAAGGTCAAGATTGATGCATATGAAAAGTCTCATACATACATACATATATTGAAGATAAAGCTTTATATTATATATCTGACAAGCCTTGCATTTATGCATGCTTTTGTAGATAAATTTTAGATAAAATTTTAGTGTGCTTTTTTAATGTGTTATATGTGGCTTCTATTGTGGACCACTCCCATTAAAATACGAAAATATTATTTCAGTGAGTTTACATAGGATTTTACGAGGGATCTTGGTCCCCTAATACTAAGTGGGGTTTAAACCTTGGACCTCTCAAAGAGAAGCTAAAATACTTAAGCCTTGGACCTCTCAAAGAGAAACCAAAATACTTATCGCTACAGTAAGATTGTAGCTATCAAAATAGTAAAATATTCCATTTGCTGTAGCATACCATTTTATCATACTTTAAAATATTCTAACTTGGAAAATTACCTTCTAGAATTTAAATTTCACTACGATGAAGATCAACACCATAATTCACTAGGATGACTCATCCATGTATTTTTAAATATTGTAGGCTTGTTATTAGCACATATTTTTCTACAATTGGGACTTCTCATGATGAGCACCATATTTGTAGATATTATGCAAGAGACACAATAACACAATTCTAAAATTCGACATGATTTTGAGATTTATTTTTAAAAATTTTGTTATTCCTTTCAAGATTTAAATTTCAACAAATAATAACAACGCATATCCTCGAAATAATACATAATTATTTAGATTTGAAATAATTTATACAACATTTTATCAACTCTTTCAATGTTGACGGAGCTACCAAATATAATTTCATATTTTTTAAAATATTATTCCAAATGGTGTGAGGAAACAAATAATGAAGAAGTAAATGGTCTAATATTTATAATTTTTTCTCAAAAAAATGCACATCTAAAGGGTCCATAATATCCTCTTCTTTATAGACTCACTTCGATAAGAATCTTGCTTTGAACTATTGATCAAAGAAATGTTTGAGGCCTTAGGGAGAGCCTATAATATCGAAATATTCTTCCAAGGGAAATATTTGGGAGAAGGAAATTTTGTTTGTTCTAAATCCTCATATCCCAACATGATCAAGTATGCACCTTATTTTGATAAATTTCAAAGCAACTCCTCCTTTTATCAATTGTAAACTCTTTAATATGAAGTTCTATATTGATGATCATTTGGATAGAGTTATTTTCCTAAAACCATGGTTAAGATCGTATCTTTCTAACTTGCCAAGCAAGATTTCATTCTATCTAAAAAAGAGATACAAAGCTCTTTTTATTTTTTTATCAGATAAAGGAATACCCAAGTAGGTTGATGGAAAGTTTTTAATCCTAAACCCAAAATCATTCACAATAATTTATTGTAATTCTAGGGCAGTATTAATAAAAAATTCTTAGATTTGGTAGTATTTATATACTATCCAACAACCTTCTCATAGCACGATAATATTGATTTAAACTCCATGGGCCCACTAACTAAGGGATGACCCAAAAAAAATGTATCATCAACAAATTATATATGAGATTCAAAGGAATCATTTTTTGCAACTTGAATACCCTTGTTTTTTCCTTCCATTTTTACCATTGAAAAGGTTTTGCCTAATGCTTTTTCGAGAATACTGAATAGATGAATAGATAAGGAGAAAGTGGATCACCTTGACAAAGTCCACAAGACAATTTGAAGTATCGAGTAGAAGAACCATTGAAAAGATCTTGATCTCTTCTGTTGTCTTTGTGTTAGGATTTTCCTCCACATCTTCCTTTACACATTTAATTCCTTTTGAACTCGAACTTATATATTGTACTTGTTTATCCCTTATGTACTTCTTTGTTTCTTCTAATGGCTGATCCAAGTGAGTTATGGTGGTATTTACCATAAGATGTTGTAGATAGTATTTATTTACCCCTTTTTTAGGAGTAGAATATTTTTGATCTGATCTACTTTCTAATAATGTATGATTTCCTTGCATTACCTTGAAATTTATCTTATGACCAAAGGTTTTTCTCCCTTTCTTCATAGTTTTTACTTTGCAAATTGTTACCGAATGGCTAGCTTCATAATAATTATGACAACAACATGCAATATTTTTATAATCTACTTGTTGATCCCATTATCTTAATTTAGATTTGATCTTAATAGATTGTGACAAAGGTTTTGAAATATCCATGGCAACACATATTTTAGTATAAATAGCATGCCCCTGCTCGTTAATAGTTAGTCCTTACTTGTTAAATTATTGTGGGTTGTTTCTAATATTCTTCAAAGCATTCTTATTGATAAGATGATATGGAAGTTCAAAAATCCTAAACCAAATCGAAAGATTCTTAATTTTTTTATCTCAAGAAGAAAAATCATTCCATGGTCTTAAATAAAGGGTACCTCTCCTTGTAAACCATGGGCTACCACTCAATATTTCATCCCTATTTTTGGAATTAGAAAAAATGACAAGAAAATTTTTTTAGGAAGAAAATCCATAGTGTAATTTGAATTCAATTCCCACTTCTACTTGATCCAATCTTAAAATCCAAAAAACCTGACCAAGGTTTATGAAACTAATCCGTTGCTTTTAAAAACCGTTATATCATGCTCAATCATCTCATCCTTGATAGTAACTTCTAGTGTAACATCTTCTACCTAAATTACACTTACCATATATTTGAGGTTTTGGTTATATTCAGCTTGGGCATCCATACTTTCAACTAGGTAATCCTTACTTTCCAATAGGGTTTTCAAATTTAACTTTCCTTCCAAACTAGCTACTGGGGCTCACTCTTGACATGCACTTCCTCCTAGCTCACACTCCCTCCCAGCTTACACTTGCTCTCAATTCATACTTTCTCCCAGCTCGCACTCCTTCCTGACTCGCACTCGCTTCTATATATTTTTCTATCAACATTCCTTTTCTTCGATTTTTTTTAGAAGTAATATTCGTCACATTCATGGTAAGGTTTTGAAGCATCGATACACTTTGGATGAACCCATTGGTTTTATCCCATATTTGAAGATCTCAAGATTGCTAAAAGAATTAAATCCTCCTACACTCGAAGTAGCACAAAATTCTTCCATCATACTCTACAACTCCTAGGGTTTACTATTTATAAAGTATTCTTTACTTTTGGATCTTTGCATGATAATTTAACTTTCTATGTGACCTTAATATGACCAAGCTCTCTAGTTTGCACACCATTTGCATGCCATGTCTCTAGCTTCACCTATAGTCCTCTTGTAAAACACAACATAACCTTAGTGTTTTGATTTTTTACATCAATTAGAACACTTCTTCCACCACTAGGATTTCATGGTGAATACTGGCAAATGCTATTACAAAAATTAAAACATGACAAAGACTATTTTAAAAATTAAAATACATGTTCCTCATGCTCTACCTTAGATGATGAAGCTTTTTTTATATTTTTTACAATACTATAGATGGTGCATAAGATCTCATGCTAATTTGATATTATTTATTATGTAACCTTAATAAAAATATTTTTTAGTTGGTTATATGAAATTGAAATAGCCACATTTACACTACACTATCAAGATAATGATATTACAAAAGGTTAATAATTATACATGTATCACTTAACAAGCTTTAAACTTAATTTTTTCCTAAAAATAAAAGAATTTAAATGCTTATACTATTTAATATTTTTTAAAAAAATTAAAAAATTATGCAATTTTATTAAAATGTTGAAGAATAAAATTACAAGGAGGACACACTACAACTTGAAATCAATCCAATTGTGGAGTGGACAATAGTATTCTCCTTACACTACACTATCAAGATAATGATATTACAATTAAATATTATACATGTATCACTTAATAAGCTTTAAACTTGAATTTTTTCCTAAAACTAAAAGAATTTAAATTCTTATACTATTTAATATATTTTTTTAAAATTAAAAAATTATCTAGTTTTATAAGCTTTATTAACATGTTGAAGAAGAAAATTATAGGGAGGACACACTACAGTTTGAAATCAATTTAATTGTGGTGTGGACAATAGTATTCTCCTTACACTACAACTTGAAATCAATCCAATTGTGGAGTGGACAATAGTATTCTCCTTACACTACACTATCAAGATAATGATATTACTATAGACACCAAAACAGCACCAATCCGATTATGTGATTGCAAACACTGATCGCTTTGACAAACACAGCCCCCAGGGCAGCCCTCAGAGGTCAAACAGTGGTCTTAACCACTTTCATAGCAGTTTTGTAAGGTCAAGGAGCAATTTGGCACACTTGGGCACTTTGCCCAGAATTCGTCTCACCCAGAGACGAATTCAAAATAGAATCCGTCCCACCCCAAGACGATTACTCGAATCCGTCCCTGGGTGGGACGAATTCTAAGCTTAATGGGAAAAAGGGCAAATGGTGCCAAGTGGCAGCCCAGAACAGTCAGTTAAGGGCTCCTACCTTGCATGCATGTGTAAGTGGACAGAGGGGCCGTTAGAGGACTGTTACAAGAAGCATTTATCAAAGTTCAAGTCAGTGAAGGACTCCCCTCCCTCATGGGAAGACAAGACCGCCACATGGCGCCCATGGTCAACACTTGGATTTTGTGCTTCCCTCCCAAAAGAGACCCCTTGGGTCTATAAAAGGTGGGAATTTTCTCACCCAAAACATGCAGGTGGAAGGAGTGTTGAAGCAACGAAGTGTTGCCGAATCGAAGACTCATTTGCATCCCCTTTTGTTCACCTTCCTACATCCATCAATCTCTTTTGCAAGGGAGGTTGTTGGGTGGCCTTTGGAAGCTCGAACCTTACTCAAATCCGACGCATGGACATCTGAACCTACCAATTCACCGACCCCCCAATCCTAAAAGGTTTTGGGCCCATCCTTGGTGGATTGGCTCCAAAATCGAGGGCCAACGGTGGGAGGCCCACTTGGGCACCCCCGCACCCCCAAATTCTAATTTCAGTTTTTGAGCACTTTAGATTAATTTTTAGATTGCATTCTGTGTTACTAGGTCTGATTAGTCTATAATTGCAATTTTGTAGCTTTTGGTCAAAGTTTAGGGTGTTTTGTATTGCTTTATCGTTTCGCTAACTTGTAGGTGTCAAGGTTAAATTTCCGAGGGAGGAGGCCAAATTGGGAAAATCCGACCATCTGGGTCATCCCAAAATGGCCCCAATTACCTAACCCCCCTATTTGCAGGAGTTTTGCAAGTCCCGAGATCTGACATTGGAGCAGCAGCAGGTCGATTTCTCCTATTCAGAAGAATTCGTCCCACCCAGGGACGAATTACAGTCAGAATTTGTCCTGCCCAGGGATGAATTCTAGTTCAAGGTGAATTGGCCAGCTGCCTCAGTGGCAGTGGCCTTCTGGTGACTGTTCTTACCTTCTGTCAGATTTTGAAGCAATTTGGATTCACTGTTTTCATGGTTTCAAGCAAATATTCGTATGCATATTTTGTTAGTTTTAGAGAGAGAATGCTTTTCATTTGCAACAGGTGCTACTAACGTCTTGATCATTTCTTTGTTTGCAGGAGAAGCGACGAGAGGCGAAGAACCCATCAACATCGGCGACGGCATCATCTTAGCCCGCCCGTCCAGTGCAATCGTGGGCACGCGAAAGGAGGAACCATTCGAGAGATTGTAATCAAACCTTATTTGCGCTCCTAGCCCCTGAAAAGGGAGGAGGCATTATTGTAACGGAGATCGAAAGAAATTAATGAAAGGGCTATTTTTCTTTATCTGATTGCGTCTCTTACAACATGTCTCTTTTCGTTTCATGTAATTTACATTCCTAGGGCTTAGGCGTGCTTAACTTTGAATGCAATTGCACTTGGTGTTTCTTTTGACCGGAATCTCGTGCTTTCAGTGGCGATCACGGTGGGACCCTGTTCCCTGGTTTTGAAATCATAGAAACTAATTAAAATTTTGTGTTTGTGCTTGACAGGTACACTTTTTTTTGTTGCAGACTGCTATTCGTCTCTGACAGGGACGAATCCTTTTCTGCAATTCGTCTGACCCTGAGACGAATTCAAATTCGTCTCTGGGTAGGACAAATTCTGTTCTGCAATTCGTCTCCCAGAGGGACGAATTCCTGTCTGCAGATTTTCAGAGCAGAAATTCAGAGACAACAGGAGCAAGCGAGAGAAGAGGTAGGGATTTTCATGATCTCTCGTTATAATTTTCTCGTTTCGTTTCACGTTTTTGCTTCGTTAATTGTTTTCATTTAATCTTGCATTGCATTAGGAAAAGTCATGTATGCTAGTTTCATTTTGTTGGATAAAACGAATCCCACACACACCACGAGACAACTTTAAACCAAGGAGCTGGTCTTAAGACCCCAGCCCTTGATCAAGACCATTGGTGGATTTAATCACCGCCTTGGCTTGATTTGCATCCATTTCTCGATTGTCAACTGTTGTTAGGCGTAAATCCTGACGAAGACAGACCGAGCGTAGCTGGGGTGATTCCCATGCGTGCGAGGATAAGTTTTCTATGGTAGGTGTCATTAACAGGACAATCCCCCTTTCGTACCGCCTACGTACCATGTACCTTCTGATCTCACGTACCTATAGTCTCCCTCTCGTAAGGGCGGGTATATAGAGAGGTTGGTATATCGGCCTGGCAGGTATATTGAAGGGGCGACCTTTTGGAGTTATAAGAGCCTACATGATGCATTTAAACGTTCTACAAAGTCTACAAAAATAAAACAAAACATCAAAATGCACTAAACCAGTCTAGGGCACACCAAGAATCCTTAAAAGAGATAATCACGGTCTTGTGAATGTGTGTGTTTAATTCTGCTTAGTGTAGACAAAAAAAAAAAAAAGAGAAAATCATAAAACGAGATAAAAACTTATTTAGATAGCATAGAAGCACCGCAATGGTGTACACCCGTAGTCAAGCCCAATCAAGGGTAGAAGCTCCGAGAGGTACACAAAAAGTAGGCACAAGTTGCCTTCACTTCAGTCCTGAGGATTTGGTTATACCGCCTTATCGGTCTAACCTACAAAAGAATCCAATTCAGAATCCTCGGTGGGGTATGCCTATTCAAAGTAGCCCCTTTCGGGAAGATGCCTTACATGTAGACCTTGACATAAATAGAGAATCACCTCTTGAAGGTAGGCATGAGTGGCCACCGCGCAATGAAGCGCTAAACAGGCACACTGTCCATTTAGAGGGGCAACATGGATATGGCGTCCCTTCTTTACCTATCATCAGAACAGAAAGACCACATCCGGAGCGCAGGGCTCCTTACATAGGGCGACCTAACTCCGCCCATCCCATTTACACTCATGAAAGGGAGTATGAGGAAAACCATCACATTCCTCGAGAGCAACGGACAATGCGGGAACCTTGCATTTCCGCACCGACGAGGATATCATGATCACCCCTTGAGGCCAGAACCTCGAGCACATACCACCTACCTCGACAGAGGGAAGCGACCCATTGAAACCTTAGAGCATCAAAATCAAGGTAGACCCATAGGAGGAACATTTGAACCTCTCGAACAAAATAGGGTAGAACAAATTGATCCGGTTGTCGCCAGATATACCACCCGTCAAGCCCAAATCATGCGGCTTAAACAAAGTCAACAAGAGATAGAGTATCAATACCGCTTGGATAAAGAACGCATGCAACGCGAAGCGAATGAGTTACGCTATGAAATACCTAAGAGGGGGCCAACCCCTCGCATCCAAAGAGCTGAACAGTATGAGAGGCGTAATCCATTGGCGCAAGACAGGTCTCCACGACCTCGTCAAACTCTGCCTCCAAGACCCCATAGATTTGAAAGGGAGGCAACTCCCCGAAACAATGATGGGTACCTTCAGCAAGAACTTGATCAGGGTCATAGGTTTCGCCCTGAGACTCCTCAAGAATTTTACGAGGAGTATGAACCAGAAGAGGAGTATATCGAAACTCCCCATCGAGGCAGGAAGGATGCCATTCGGCCACCCCTCCATAGGCCTCCAGTTTACCGTAACTTGCAACAAGAGCGAACAAGAGAGGAAGAAATAAAATCTTCTGAGGCATACCAAGCGCTATTGGAGAGTTTAGAGTCGGTGGAGACAAAAGCTGTTGGGCATCAAAAACCCACATTACGTCTACTCCGCAATAATCTAGTGCATCCCTCAGTGCCTACACCTCTCTACCCCGAACACTTTAAGTTGCCTCAATTGGCAGTTTTTAAAGGTGAAGAGGACGCACAGGAACATGTTACACGGTTTCTAAGCCAATGCTTCGGCATTCAAGATAATGACGCGTTATTGCTTAGAACATTCATAACCACATTCGCAGGCCCCGCCTCGGATTGGTTCACACAGCTGCCCAAACACAGCATAAGCAGCTTAGATCAGCTAGTAGATGCATTTCTTGAACGCTTCGCCTTCAAAACAAGGAAGAAGGCATCACTTAGTGATCTTGCTAGCCTTAAACAATTTGAGGAGGAAACAATGCAGCGTACGGGAACCGATGGAGAGCTTTGCTTTCTAAGTTACCCTATCGTCCTCCCATGTCGGACCTCACGCAAATGTTCGTGAAAAGTTTTTTAAAATCAATCTCCGGTCTATTGTTGCTGCGACAATACGACAGCTTAGAAGAAGCTTTGGCGCAAGCCAAAGTCATAGAAGAGATTAAGATAGGTGAAGGCGCAATTGCCAAGCCTAAGAAGAAAGAGTGGAATAAAACCACTAAAGCCGGGATAACGCAACCACAACACGCTGCAATCAACCAAGTTGCGATAAATGTCCCAGCACCTGTGCAAGAAACGCAGCCTCAAAAGGCTAACTACCAGGCAGTGCCTCCTGCTTACGAAAGAGATAACAGGAGACAAGAACAGTATCAGCAGCGTCGCCCTAGGCGAAAATTCACCCCGTATGCAGAGTCTAGGGACTCCTTATTTGACCGCTTGTCAGCGGCGAATCTAGTTACTTTTCCAGAAATCCAAATTTTTGACCCTAGCGTTCCTAAGCCTAAGGGGTATAAGGAGGAATTGTATTGCAGATTTCATAGACGCAGAGGACATGACCTAAATGGGTGCTGGAAATTCAAAGAACTAGTCCAGGATTTGATCGACAATCGAACATTGGTCGTGGAAAACCCCATCGCACCTAACAACCAACAAATGGGGGTATTCAAGGACCCCTTGCCTGCCCACGAGGCACAGACAAAACCGCTCCAAATAAACGAGGTGCGACAAGATCTTCCCGCACAAGGATTTGTGGGAATGATTAGCATTGTAACAAGGAACGAGAAAATACCCAGCGAGTTGCCCCCGAGGTACTGCGAGGGAAGTTCCGTCAACATCGCAGCCTCAACAACGCCCGATGCGGTTACCTCCGCCTAGACCCGAGGTCACGATACGAACCAAACTCACGCGAGTTTGCGGACCACGTCGCCTAGGGTCGTCCATCTACGAGCTTATTCAACAATCGACTCCACATAGAGAAGCTCTTATGGACATCTTAAAAGCCATTGAAGTACAACCCCACGAAGCTAATTCTTTTAACGCTTTCGTGGGACATGTGAAACAATGTACGGAGCCTGTCATCACATTCAAAGAAAATGAGGTCAAAACAATATCGAATGACATGCCGGATCCACCCCTGCATGTTATCACGCGGGTCAACGGGATCCCGTACAAGAGAGTTCTGATAGATACTGGCTCGTCCAGTAACATTATAACCAATGCTGCGTTAAAGCATTTAAAACTGCCAGCCTCTCACATCACAGCTTCCACGTACACACTGCGAGCTTTTAACGATGCAATTTGCTCGACAGTCGGCACGGTTGTTCTGCCTATACAGGTAGGACAAAATTCAATACCCACACTATGCCATGTGTTGGAAGGTGAAATGGCTTATAACATACTACTGGGGCGGCCTTGGATCAGGGACATGAAGTGTGTCCCCTCGATCGCACACCAGTGCTTGAAGTATGCCTATGAAGGGCAAATACATGTAGTCCCAATGGACTTAGAGCCCTTCAAGTATTGCAATGCGGTACAATTCATACCTCAATCGACCCTACCATCAACGCATTTGGATTTTCAATTAAATCCATCTAAACAGGGTCCGATACCGCAGGCACAACTGGTGGCCAATAAGGTAAAATCCCAGCCAGGTGAGATGTCATCATTGGCTCCTTCATCATCAGCGCCACCTATCGTGGCCCAACAAAAGGACAAGGGAAAGCAAATCATGGAGGAGGTTAAGCCTCTAGAAGAGGGGTTGCCCACGATCTCAACAATATCAATAGAGGAAGCGCCCAACGCAACGAAAACCAAGATTCCTGAACAACCAAACATGGAATGGACTCAGGAAGGACTACCGTTTCCTCCTACCCAATCATCAACAATCATTGTTGAGATGGCCAGTACAGGTCCTGGGAGAGTACATAGTGCAAAATGTTGTGGCAACCCCCACACCGTGAGTCGAGTACAAGACATGGGAAGACCTCGCCTCCCCATTGGAACAATCGTCCCTTTAGGCTACCCACCGAACCAAACGAATTTTGTGTATGGGGGCCTTGATCATGGTTCTGAACCATGCGAACAAAAGGAAACAGATGAAGAACCTTTTGTCAAAAACATCAATTATCTGTCGAACCCAGAATTTGCCCTAAAATATCTTGAACAATGCAATTGGCATGGGTATGGGCTAGGCAGATACGAGCAAGGGATGCGGATCCTTTGTCAACCAAGATATCAGATGCCATACGACAAGTCGGGGGTAGGGTTCAACCATCCCCTGCCATTAGACATCTTGGTTGAAAACATGCAAGGCATAGAAATAGGCAACAGGGGGGGATTGGCACAAGACCCATACGCCAATCCAAACACAGAATACACATTGGGGGATTATCTCCCATGGTCTACAAACACCCCTGGTAACAACAATAATCCCTCTCCTTTGCTAGAGAGAGGTGAAAGTTCAGAAAGCAGTCCTCGAAAAGAACAACAACGGCTTCCAGATATTTTTATGAAACTGTTCCCCTTAGAGGTTCCAGATGAAGTAACGCAGTCTCAAAAGAATCAGGTCCCTCCACTAAGAGTGGAACAACCGCAATGGGATCAGATTAATTCACTGGAACAAGAAGAGTCCTCGATGTCGGAAGCAACAGATGCTGAAGAGGATGAGCAATTTTGGATCTATGAAAGCGATTCAGAAGACGAGACTGAGATGGACTATCTCAGACATGCGCGACGACATCACCACGCTCTAACCCATGAAGATCTAATGGGACAAATGGGTATACGGTTGGGACATGAATGGCACTTAGACCCAATGAGGTGGGACCAAGTGCTAGGCCTATGGCTCCAAATTCAAGTTGAGCATCGTCCACCTCAAGATCCCATCAGGACAACAGTACCAAGGGAAGACCCCGCCTTCCTTTCCGCACTTAGAGACGAATTTGCACCTAGAGAGGATCCATTCATGCCTGTTCCCGTAGAGCCAGACCCAGAATATAGGGAACATCTGAAAGAATCAAGTCATCACACCCGTGGTTCTGGAGACCAAATTCATTCCATCCACATGATCTCCATTGATTTGACCACACCCATCCGCAATCCGACCGATCCATCACGGTCATTACATCTAAACACGGATGCCATTGATCGGGATCGCGTCAACTCACCATTGTCACCATCGTAGTACTGGCCTTTCGGTAAAATGCTTCATTTTACCCCAAGGACAACTCAAGATATTTTTCAAGCTGAAGAGGGACCCAAAGTCCCCAACGCAGATCTTAACTCAGCTGATGATATCCATTTAATCCCAACTCCACATCAGTTGGAGGACGGATCTCACATGTCAATCGAAGAGACGACTGACGTAGACATCGGCACAGATCCAATGAATCCACGGATTCTCAAACTAGGGGTAAGCCTTTCCCCCAAAGAGCAAGCCGATTACATTGCCCTTCTTAAAGAAAAGAAGGAGGTTTTTGCATGGTCATACAAAGATATGCCAGGACTAGACCTGCAGCTAGTCATGCACAATTTAACGCTTGATCCGAAAATCAAGCCAATAAAGCAAAAACTAAGAAAGATGCACCCAACAATGGCCTTGATGGTCAAAGACGAATTACAAAAGCTGTTGGATGCACAATTTGTCATCTGCATGGATTATCCGCCATGGTTGTCCAACATGGTTCCCGTCAAGAAGCCCGATGGGAGGATTCACATATGCACCGACTTTTGAGACTTAAACAAAGCGAGTCCTAAGGATGATTTCCCCTTGCCAAGCATCGACGCATTGGTAGACGCTACAGCAGGTCACGAAATGCTCTCCCTAATGGACGGTTTCTCAGGATACAATCAAATTCGTATCAATCCTGAAGACCAACTCAAAACGGCATTCACAACGCCTTGGGGGACATTTTGTTATAAGGTCATGCCTTTTGGCCTTAAAAACGCTGGCGCTACATACCAACGTGCTATGACATATATCTTCCATGATTACATGCACAAAACTTTGGAAGATTACATGGATGATTTGTTAGCCAAGTCTAAATTGCGCTCAGATCATCTCGGTGACTTAAGCAAGATCCTCGATCGCCTCATAGAGCATAAGGTCAGACTGAATCCCAAGAAGTGCGTGTTCGGCGTCACATCTAGAAAACTCTTGGGTTTTATAGTCTCCAAAAGAGGCATCGAAGTGGACCCAAACAAAGTCAAGGCAATCCTTGAAATGGCTCCCCCAACCACTATCAAGCAGCTCAGAAGTCTACAAGGAAAGGTCGCGTCGATTAAACACTTCATAGCGCAATTATCTGATAAATGCCGACCAATGAACAAATTATTGCACAAAGGGGTCACATTTCATTGGGATGACGAGTGCCAGTCAGCCTTTGATGAAATCAAACAATACTTGGCTTCGCCACCAGTATTGGCACCGCCTAGACCAGGTGTGCCGTTCTACTTATACATCTCGACCTGCGAGGTGGCACTCGGGCGTAATGCTAGCCCGGAAGAATGAACTTCACAAAGAATAGGCTACTTACTATCTTAGCCACACCCCGGTCGATTACGAACTTAACTATGCATACGTTGAGAAACTCTGCTGGCAGTGGTGTTTGCCACCAAAAGGCTACGCCACTATATGCTGAGCAACACGACGTATGTTGTGTCTAAGGAGAATCCATTGCGATACATGATGAGTCGTACTTATCATAGTAGCCGCACGGCGAAATGGATCATGTTGTTGACGGAATTTGACATTGAGTTTATTGGACAAAAATCTATAAAAGGACAAGTCATAGCCGATCAACTAGCAGAGGCTCCTCTTGAAGACGATCAGCCTCTGGTCATAGAACTACCCGATGATGAGGTCTTCCATGTCTCAGAATCGCCAATTCCGAAGAGCTCGAGTCTCGAGCCGACATAACCTTATTTTTTGATGGTTCTAAATGCAAGCAAGGTGGTGGCGCAGGAATTGTATTCTTCACACCGTAGGGCACTCCAATGCCCCTGTCATTTAAATTAAACTGAAAGCACGAGATTTCGGTCAAAATAAACACCAAGTGCGATTGCATTCAAAATTAAGCACGCTTAAGTCCTAGGAATGTACATTGCATGAAACGAAAAGAGACATGTTGTAAGAGACGCAATAAGATAAAGAAAAATAGCCCTTTCATTAATTTCTTTCGATCTCTCGTTACAATAATGCCTCCTCCCTTTTCAGGGGCTAGGAGCGCAAATAAGGTTTGATTACAATCGTTGAATGGTTCCTCCTTCCGCGTGCCCACGATTGCACTGGGCGGGCTAAGATGATGTCGCCGCTGATGTTGATGGGTTCTTCGCCTCTGCTGCTTCTCCTGCAAACAAATAAATGACCAAGACATTAGTAGCACCTGTTGCAAATGAAAATAATTCTCTCTCTAAAACTAACAAAATATGCATACGAATATTTGCCTGAAAACATGAAAACAGTGAATCCAAATTGCTTCAAAATCTGACAGAAGGTAAGAACAGTCACCAGAAGGCCACTGCCACTAAGGCAGCTGGCCAATTCACCTTAAACTGGAATTCGTCCCTGGGCAGGACGAATTCTGACTGTAATTCGTCCCTGGGTGTGACGAATTCTTCTGAATAGGAGAAATCGACCTGCTACTGCTCTAATGTCGGATCCCGGGACCTGCAAAACTCCTGCAAACAGGGGGGTTAGGTAATTGGGGCCATTTTGGGACGACCCAGATGGTCGTATTTTCCCAATTTGGCCTCCTCCATCGGGAATTTAACCTTGACACCTGCAAGTTAGCGAAATGATAAAGCAATACAAAACACCCTAAACTCTGACCAAAAGCTACAAAATTGCAATTATAGACTAATCAGACCTAGTAACACAGAATGCAATCTAAAAATTAATCTAAAGTGCTCAAAAACTGAAATTAGAATTTGGGGGTGCGGGGGTGCCCAAGTGGGCCTCCCACCGTTGGCCCTCGATTTTGGAGCCAATCCACCAAGGATGGGCCCAAAACCTTTTAGGATTGGGGGGTCGACGAATTGGTAGGTTCAAATGTCCATGCGTCGGATTTGAGTAAGGTTCGAGCTTCCAAAGGCCACCCAACAACCTCCCTTGCAAAAGAGATTGATGGATGTAGGAAGGTGAACAAAGGGGGATGCAAATGAGTCTTCGATTCGGCAGCACTTCGTTGCTTGAACACTCCTTCTACCTGCATCCTTTGGGTGAGAAAATTCCCACCTTTTATAGACCCAAGGGGTCTCTTTTGGGAGGGAAGCACAAAAGCCAAGTGTTGACCATGGGCGCCATGTGGCGGTCTTGTCTTCCAATGAGGGAGGGGAGTCCTTCCCTGACTTGAACTTTGATAAATGCTTCTTGTAACAGTCCTCTAACGGCCCCTCTATCCACTTACACATGCGTGCAAGGTAGGAGCCCTTAACTGACTGTTTTGGGCTGCCACTTGGCACCATTTGCCCTTTTGCCCGTTAAGCTTAGAATTCGTCCCACCCAGGGACGGATTCAGAATTCGTCCTGGGGTGGGACGGATTCTATTTTGAATTCGTCTCTGGGTGAGACGAATACTGGGCAAAGTGCCCAAGTGTGCCAAATTGCTCCTTGACCTTACAAAATTGCTATGAAAGTGGTTAAGACCACTGTTTGACCTCTGAGGGCTGCCCTGGGGGCTGTGTTTGTCAAAGCGATCAATGTTTGCAGTCACATAATCGGATTGGTGCTGTTTTGGTGTCTACAGATGCCCCTTTTTGGGAAGCGCTGCGGGTGACGCAGTGCTGAGCAAAAATAGATAACCAAAGCACTAATGATTAGGGTTTCTTGGTAACCTAACCAACTTTTGATGCCCCAAGTATGGAAAGGGCATGCATTCTTGAATCCTTGCTTCGACGAGCTAAGGAATTTGATTTCAAGTATTAACCTGTTTTGGTGAGGTGTGACTTGAACTCAGACATCGATCAGTCATGAACAAGTGAAGGGCATTTTTATCCTCAGGGGGAACCTTGTGTTCATGATTCACGAAATCTTGAACTTAGACATTGATCAGTCATGAACAAGTGAAGGGCGTTTTTATCCTCAGGGGGAACCTTGTGTTCATGATTCACGAAATGCCAAGTGTTTGATTGATTTGATTGTTGCTTGTTTACTGCCCCAAGCAAGAGCGTGATTGTCTTTGTCAATGATTCTTTGAATGCATGTCGTTTTCCTTAATTGGGTGTGTGATTTTTGATTGGTGACTAAGTGTGACTACCCCCTCAAGCGACGAATCGATGAGGGAATGACCTTCGTGAGAGAAGCGACGAGTCGCTTGACCCAAGATGACTTGTGCCGGGGTGCCTTTAAAGGGTTTACCGTTAAGCGTGTGCAATTTTTCCAACATATGGACCTATTTTTGGTGGGTGTTAGCCCTTTTGGTGACATCATAATGAGGTGAAATCGTCGAAAACCTATTTCCCGTGGAGCGGTCCGGCTATGATAGCCTTCTTGGGGAACTAGGAGAGCGATAATTTGGACCTCGACATCGATTTTTTTTGCCTAGAGGCTAAGTGCGAGAGCACTTGTGTCCGGCATTTTTTTTTTGTTGTGTTTTTGTCGAATTTTGTACTGTTTTTGTTGTTTTTGTGACACCATTTGGTGATTGAATTGTCGGCAATCCGTCCTCCCGTGGAGCGGTCCGGCAATGGTAGCCTTCTTCGGGAGTAGGATAGTGACAATGCAAACCCCGACATCAATTTTGCTATGCCAAGAGGTTAAGTGCGAGAGCACTTGTGTCTGGCAATGTTTATTGCTTGTTTTGTGTTGCATTTTTTTGTTGTTTTGTTGTTTTTTGTGACACCATTTTGGGATTAAATTTTCAAAATCTGTCTTCCCCTGGAGCGGTCCGGCTATGGTAGCCTTCTTAGGGAGTAGGATAGTGATAATTTGTGACCCCGATGTCGATTTGCCATGCCAAGAGTTTAAGTGCAAGAGCACTTGTGTCTGGCAATGTTTATTGCTTTTTGTTTTTGTGTTGTTTTGATTTTCTTGTTGTTTTTGAGTGGGATTTGACCCTTTTGTGACGTCATTTGGGGGTGAAATTATCAAAAATTTGTCTTCCCGTGGAGCGGTCCGGCTATGGTAGCCTTCTTAGGGAATAGGATAACAACAATGTAGACCCCGACATTAGTTTTGTTATGCTAAGAGGTAAAGTGCAAGAGCACTTGTGTCTGGCAATGTTTATTGCTTTTGTTGTTTGTGGATATTTGCTATTTTTGTTGTTTTGACTTTCTTGTTTTTTTTTTGAGTGGGCTTTGACCCTTTTGTGATGTCGTTTGGGGATGAAATTATCAAAAATCCGTCTTCCCGTGGAGCGGTCCGGCTATGGTAGCCTTCTTAGGGAATAGGATAACAACAATGTAGACCCCGACATTAGTTTTGTTATGCCAAGAGGTAAAGTGCAAGAGCACTTGTGTCTGGCAATGTTTATTGCTTGTTGTTTTTTTTGTTGCATTTATTTGTTTTTTTTTTTTGTTGTTTTGATTTTCTTTGATCTTGTGCATGATGGTTGATGAATATGGATGTATGCATGTTGATTTATTTTGATGGATGCATATGCTATGATGAATGCAAATGGTTTTGATTTATATGTGATATGCAGATATGAAATGTATGAATGGGGTTTGTGATGTTTGGCTATGGCACCATAGACTGTTTAGAGTTCTATTTTTTTGATGGTATTTGCAAAGATGAAAAGTAGCGCAGTTGGTTTAGAAATGTAGCTAAGGTTTTCCCGAGACTCGAGACGGTTTTAACTCACTAGCCAATATTGTACTTTATCTTACAAGACTTTTAAACAAGGTATGAATCAGACCTATTTTTGACCAAGATATTTCACATCCCCGTGTGTGCAATTGAGTTCATTTAGTGGTATTTGTTAGGATACCGCCGGTGCCAGTGGGCTTTCAACCGAACTCGTATCGAGGATCACCTAATTAGCTCCACGAATTCCTTTGTTGTATGTACTAAGATTAATCTGCGTTGTAATCCAGGTTTCCATAAGCTAGCTCATCCACATGCAAACATTGATCTGTACGCAAGTTAATGTGACAGATATATCGTCATGCGGGAGGTTTACTTCTGTTACCAATAGGCTATCAAACAAATTGGTACAAAAGATTGCCTTATGACCTACAGAATGCTGAGAGTTCCAGGGATTCAAGGTCAACTCCCTTCTTTTTTTTTTTCAATTGTATTGGGATACTTGCTCTTTATAGTGATGAAATCACTGTTTATTTTGATTTGTTTTTCTTTTTGAGCAAGGGATTGGGGATATGGAGTGATGAAAATCACTGTTTTTTGTGCCTTTTGATGTTTGCACTGTAGTTTGTCAAATTTAGAGTTTTGACATTTTGCAACTTTTTGTGTTTTGCAACTATTGAGAACTTTAGGGATTCTTAGGGAATTGGGTAGGGAGGATGCTTGTCCTTTTGCCAACTCTCAGCATTCTAGGGGTCATTTGCACAGGGGGATGAGCAAGATAACCGTTTTTCTTGTGGTGACCTAGATTATTTTGCAGGTTTCGTCTTTCGTTCACACAATTTTGGGAATTTTAATGTTTGATTTGTGTTGGGATGTTACGTAACAGGGTGTATTTCAAGTATGACTCTACCTTTGTAAAATCCGTTCGACTTGTTACACTGCATGGCTAAAGAGGAAAATGATGACCGAATTATCGAAACTCTTAGTACATTCCCAGGACCATCGATTGTAGTGTTGTAAAATTTATGCATGGTGTTTTTGTTGTTTTTGTAACATGAGACAATGCGGAACAAGATGGACTATCAGAGCTATTGCAGCTTATGGTGCCTTTGACCTGTATGACTACAAATATGCAATGTATGGATGCAATGCTTAATGCAGCTATATATTTTTGTATTTTTGATGGATTGTTTTTGGTGAAGGTGAAGATGAGGTGCGAGAATATGATTTTTTTGATGAATTTGAGTATGCCTAGAATTGAGATGCAAATATTTGTTGTTTTTGATGATTTTTGTTGTTTTGTTTTTTGAATTTCTTGATTTTTTGACCAAGCGATTGCGATAATCGTTGGAGCTTTTTGGGTTGACCAAGAGATTGCGATAATCCTTGGAGCTTTTTGTATTGACCAAGAGATTGCGATAATCCTTGGAGCTTTTTGGTGACCAAGAGATTGCGATAATCCTTGGAGCTTTTTGGGTTGACCAAGAGATTGCGTTAATCCTTGGAGCTTTTTGGGTTGACCAAGAGATTGCGTTAATCCTTGGAGCTTTTTGGGTGACCAAGAGATTGCGATAATCCTTGGAGCTTTTTGGGTTGACCAAGAGATTGCGTTAATCCTTGGAGCTTTTTGGGTGACCAAGAGATTGCGATAATCCTTGGAGCTTTTTGGGTTGACCAAGAGATTGCATTAATCCTTGGAGCTTTTTGGGTGACCAAGAGATTGCGATAATCCTTGGAGCTTTTTGGGTTGACCAAGAGATTGCGATAATCCTTGGAGCTTTTTAGGTGACCAAGAGATTGCGATAATCCTTGGAGATTTTTGGGTTGACCAAGAGATTGCGATAATCCTTGGAGCTTTTTGGTTTTGACCAAGTGATTGCGATAATCCTTGGAGCTTTTTGGGTTGACCAAGAGATTGCGATAATCCTTGGAGCTTTTTGGTGACCAAGAGATTGCGATAATCCTTGGAGCTTTTTGGTTTGGATTATGGTTGTTCAGGGGATAGAGGTACCCCCAGCTTGATGATCTTTGCACTCCGGATCTGGCTCTAGAGGTATGGGCATGAATGGATCATCCCTATGCACGGATATGAGGATAGGGTCCGCCCGTAGCACTAATGTTGCTATGATGTCTCTTTGTGGAAGTTTCTATTTGTGTGCCCAACATGGCGGATGTAATGTTTGGTCCCACTGCGGTGGGTTAACACGCCACTCATGCCCTAGTATTATGTTTATTTGTTGACATGCTTCTTCAAATTTTATGGGATGCCGATGTTGTCACATGTGATTGCTGTGGGCTGTGTCTATTTCATCTTCACTTTCAACTAGTGAGTACAGCTCATCAGAATCTAGAGATTCTGAGACATGGAGGACTGCATCATCAGGTAGCCCTATGGTTAAAGGTTGATCCTCTTCGAAAGGAGCTTTATGTAAGTTGGGCCTTGGGAGCTCCAAAATATTGGTCTCTACCAACTCTAAGTGCTCTAGTGCTTTGCATGTATCGGGAGATTTGAGTTCCTCCTCTTTGGTTGGTTCTTGTTGAGGAACTTGGGGCTTATGGAGGGGTGGCCAGATGGCACCCCCCATGCCTTGGTAGGGCAGTTCATCCCGCTCTTCTTCGCGCTCTGATTCCTTAGAGGCTTCTTGATGAATTTCTAAGGGTGGCTCATAAGCCTGGGTGGATGTCTGAGGAAGGCACCCATAATTGGTTATAGGAGCAGCCTCCCATTCATGTCTAGGAGGCGTCGGGGGTGGTGCTTCAGGAATCGGGAGAGTAGCTTCCCGCTCCTGTCTAGGAGGTGTTGGGGGTAGCTTTTGATGAGGTCGCGATGACTTATCTTCCCCCCATGGGTTGTGCCACTCAAAATATTTTGTCTTATGCATGTGAGGGGTTGGAGTCTTCTCTTGCATAGTGTGTTGGAACATCTCATCCTTCTGGCACTGAAGGTGCTCTTCGTTAATATGGTATGGTTCCTCTAATGGTAGTCGTTCGAGCTCAAGTTGCGTGAGTTGCTTGAGATGTGTGATATATTCGGCAGATTCTACGATAGTTGGTCCCACCGCCTCATGTCTAGAAGGCCTAGACGCCTCTCTTAGATAAAAATCTCGGTCATAGTGATCCAAGATCTCTATAGGACACATCCCTCTGTTAGGGGTAGCAGCATTATCATGGGGCTTTGGCCTCAGTGAGTGGTCCTGATAGATAGCAGGTGCGAAGGCATATTGCTCTCGCACTGTATATTGCTCTCTAGGAAGGTAGAGGTCTTCCTCGTGCTCTCTTTCATAACTGAAAAAGGGATGGACGGAGCTATCTCGCCTTGCCCAAAGAGCCTTGTGCTCCGGATTTGTCTTTGTAGTTCTGGCAACTAGAGGGGGTGAAGTAGGGATAATGTAATCATGTGGTTCCTCCCATCGAACCCTATGTTGACTTAGCACTTCATCGTGCGATGACTGCTCATAGCGAGCATCTAAGGGAGCTCTCATTGCTTCATGTCTAGAAGGCCCATATGCCTCTTCTAGATATCTATCTCGGTCGTAGTGATCCAAGATCTCTATAGGTGACCTCCCTCTATTTGGGGTAACAGCATTCCCTCGAGGCTTTGGCCTTAGTGAGTGTTCCTGATAGATAGCAGGTGCGGAGGCATATTGCTCTCGCACTGTATATTGCTCTCGAGGAAGGTAGAGTTCTTCCTCGTGCTCTCTTTCATAAATGAAAAAGGAATGGGTGGAGTTGGCCCGCCCCGCCTGAGGAGCCTTGTGCTCTGGATTTGTCTTTGTAGTCCTGACAACTAGAGGGGGTGAAGGATGGGTAGTGTAATGATGTGGTTCCTCCCGTCGAACCCTATGTTGACCTAGCGCTTCATCGCGCAGTGACCGCTCATAGCGATCATCTAAGGGAGCTCTCCTATGACTGTACCCCTCATGGAAGGGTGTGTGATGAGTGCTATGTTGAACGGGAGTGCTCCTCGAAGAGGTGTCCCTGTAGTCTCTTTCCTTTAAGGTGTGGAGGGGACTGCATTGTGTGTTAGTTCGCCAAGGTGGTATGACCAAATCCTTGGGATTGTAATGGAGATGACTTGTTCTTCCTTGGATATTCCCCATAGCATCCGCCCGTGATTGGGCTTGGCTATGGGTGAGCACCATGACGATCTCTCTAAAAAGCCCTAAAATTGAAAAGAGTCAGATGGGGCCCAAAATTGGTGTGCACATCTCTCTTATAGTAGATAAGACAAAAATGAAGTTTCAAGTCCTATCTCTAAATACATTAGGAGATATTGACATTCGAACAGCTCAAAAAGTGCATAGAATTGCGTGTCCAATTTTAAAACCTAATTTCGGGGCACTAGATGATGGAATTTGGCCCCGAAAACTGACTTTTCTAGGCAAATAGAATTCTAGGGAATTTTGGAGCTACGGTTGAGAAGTTATGGCCCCGGCAAGATGCACTAAAATTTAGATAAAAATACAAGATTTCCAATATTTTATTGGATGGTCTTGCATCACTTATGGGCACATTTGGGGTGATTTTGGGTTGACCAAAGGGTTCATGGACACCTTTGGGGCATTTTGGAGTGACCAAGCGATTACGAGAATCCTTGGAGCCTTTTGGAGAAAATGACAAAATGCGTAGATTTTTTTATCTTTGTTTTTAATGATTTTTTTTTTTTTTTTTTTTGTCTACACTAAGCAGAATTAAACACACACATTCACAAGACCGTGATTATCTCTTTTAAGGATTCTTGGTGTGCCCTAGACTGGTTTAGTGCATTTTGATGTTTTGTTTTGTTTTTGTAAGTTTTGTAGAACGTTTAAATGCATCATGTAGGCTCTTATAACTCCAAAAGGTCGCCCCTTCAATATACCTGCCAGGCCGATATACCAACCTTTTCAAAATCTGTCTTCCCCTGGAGCGGTCCGGCTATGGTAGCCTTATTAGGGAGTAGGATAGTGATAATTTGTGACCCTGATGTCGATTTGCCATGCCAAGAGTTTAAGTGCAAGAGCACTTGTGTCTGGCAATGTTTATTGCTTTTTGTTTTTGTGTTGTTTTGATTTTCTTGTTGTTTTTGAGTGGGCTTTGACCCTTTTGTGACGTCATTTGGGGGTGAAATTATCAAAAATTTGTCTTCCCGTGGAGCGGTCCGGCTATGGTAGCCTTCTTAGGGAATAGGATAACAACAATGTAGACCCCGACATTAGTTTTGTTATGCTAAGAGGTAAAGTGCAAGAGCACTTGTGTTTGGCAATGTTTATTGCTTTTGTTGTTTGTGGATATTTGCTATTTTTGTTGTTTTGATTTTCTTGTTTTTTTTTTTGAGTGGGCTTTGACCCTTTTGTGATGTCGTTTGGGGATGAAATTATCAAAAATCCGTCTTCCCGTGGAGCGGTCCGGCTATGGTAGCCTTCTTAGGGAATAGGATAACAACAATGTAGACCCCGACATTAGTTTTGTTATGCCAAGAGGTAAAGTGCAAGAGCACTTGTGTCTGGCAATGTTTATTGCTTGTTGTTTTTTTTGTTGCATTTATTTGTTTTTTTTTTTGTTGTTTTGATTTTCTTTGATCTTGTGCATGATGGTTGATGAATATGGATGTATGCATGTTGATTTATTTTGATGGATGCATATGCTATGATGAATGCAAACGGTTTTGATTTATATGTGATATGCAGATATGAAATGTATGAATGGGGTTTGTGATGTTTGGCTATGGCACCATAGACTGTTTAGAGTTCTATTTTTCTGATGGTATTTGCAAAGATGAAAAGTAGCGCAGTTGGTTTAGAAATGTAGCTAAGGTTTTCTGAGACTCAGACGGTTTTAACTCACTAGCCAATATTGTACTTTATCTTACAAGACTTTTAAACAAGGTATGAATCAGACCTATTTTTGACCAAGCTATTTCACATCCCTGTGTGTGCAATTGAGTTCATTTAGTGGTATTTGTTAGGATACCGCCAGTGCAGTGGGCTTTCAACCGAACTCGTACTGAGGATCACCTAATTAGCTCCACGAATTCCTTTGTTGTATGTACTAAGATTAATCTGTGTTGTAATCCAGGTTTCCATAAGCTAGATCATCCACATGCAAACATTGATCTGTACGCAAGTTAATGTGACAGATATATCGTCATGCGGGAGGTTTACTTCTGTTACCAATAGGCTATCAAACAAATTGGTACAAAAGCTTGCCTTATGACCTACAGAATGCTGAGAGTTCCAGGGATTCAAGGTCAACTCCCTTATTTTTTTTTTTTCAATTGTATTGGGATACTTGCTCTTTATAGTGATGAAATCACTGTTTATTTTGATTTGTTTTTCTTTTTGAGCAAGGGATTGGGGATATGGAGTGATGAAAATCACTGTTGTTTGTGCCTTTTGATGTTTGCACTGTAGTTTGTCAAATTTAGAGTTTTGACATTTTGCAACTTTTTGTGTTTTGCAACTATTGAGAACTTTAGGGATTCTTAGGGAATTGGGTAGGGAGGATGCTTGTCCTTTTGCCAACTCTCAGCATTCTAGGGGTCATTTGCACAGGGGGATGAGAAAGATAACCGTTTTGCTTGTGGTGACCTAGATTATTTTGCAGGTTTCGTCTTTCGTTCACACAATTTTGGGAATTTTAATGTTTGATTTGTGTTGGGATGTTACGTAACAGGGTGTATTTCAAGTATGACTCTACCTTTGTAAAATCCGTTCGACTTGTTACACTGCATGGCTAAAGAGGAAAATGATGACTGAATTACTGAAACTCTTAGTACATTCCCAGACCACTGACTGTAGTGTTGTAAAATTTATGCATGGTGTTTTTGTTGTTTTTGTAACATGAGACAATGTGGAACAAGATGGACTATCAGAGCTATTGCAGCTTATGGTGCCTTTGACCTGTATGACTACAAATATGCAATGTATGGATGCAATGCTTAATGCAGCTATATATTTTTGTATTTTTGATGGATTTTTTTGGTGAAGGTGAAGATGAGGTGCGAGAATATGATTTTTTTGATGAATTTGAGTATGCCTAGAATTGAGATGCAAATATTTGTTGTTTTTGATGATTTTTGTTGTTTTGTTTTTTTGAATTTTTTGATTTTTTGACCAAGCGATTGCGATAATCGTTGGAGCTTTTTGGGTTGACCAAGAGATTGCGATAATCCTTGGAGCTTTTTGTATTGACCAAGAGATTGAGATAATCCTTGGAGCTTTTTGGTGACCAAGAGATTGCGATAATCCTTGGAGCTTTTTGGGTTGACCAAGAGATTGCGTTAATCCTTGGAGCTTTTTGGGTTGACCAAGAGATTGCGTTAATCCTTGGAGATTTTTGGGTGACCAAGAGATTGCGATAATCCTTGGAGCTTTTTGGGTTGACCAAGAGATTGCGTTAATCCTTGGAGCTTTTTGGGTGACCAAGAGATTGCGATAATCCTTGGAGCTTTTTGGGTTGACCAAGAGATTGCGTTAATCCTTGGAGCTTTTTGGGTGACCAAGAGATTGCGATAATCCTTGGAGCTTTTTGGGTTGACCAAGAGATTGCGATAATCCTTGGAGCTTTTTAGGTGACCAAGAGATTGCAATAATCCTTGGAGCTTTTTGGGTTGACCAAGAGATTGCGATAATCCTTGGAGCTTTTTGGTTTTGACCAAGTGATTGCGATAATCCTTGGAGCTTTTTGGGTTGACCAAGAGATTGCGATAATCCTTGGAGCTTTTTGGTGACCAAGAGATTGCGATAATCCTTGGAGCTTTTTGGTTTGGATTATGGTTGTTCAGGGGATAGAGGTACCCCCAGCTTGATGATCTTTGCACTCCGGATCTGGCTCTAGAGGTATGGGCATGAATGGATCATCCCTATGCACGGATATGAGGATAGGGTCCACCTGTAGCACTGATGTTGCTATGATGTCTCTTTGTGGAAGTTGCTCTTTGTGTGCCCAACATGGCGGATGTAATGTTTGGTCCCACTGCGGTGGGTTAACACGCCACTCATGCCCTAGTATTATGTTTATTTGTTGACATGCTTCTTCAAATTTTATGGGATGCCGATGTTGTCGCATGTGATTGCTGTGGGCTGTGTCTATTTCATCTTCACTTTCAACTAGTGAGTACAGCTCATCAGAATCTAGAGATTCTGAGACATGGAGGACTGCATCATCAGGTAGCCCTATGGTTAAAGGTTGATCCTCTTCGAAAGGAGCTTTATGTAAGTTGGGCCTTGGGAGCTCCAAAATCTTGGTCTCTACCAACTCTAAGTGCTCTAGTGCTTTGCATGTATCGGGAGATTTGAGTTCCTCCTCTTTGGTTGGTTCTTGTTGAGGAACTTGGGGCTTATGGAGGGGTGGCCAGATGGCACCCCCCATGCCTTGGTAGGGCAGTTCATCCCGCTCTTCTTCGTGATCTGATTCCTTAGAGGCTTCTTGATGAATTTCTAAGGGTGGCTCATAAGCCTGGGTGGATGTCTGAGGAAGGCACTCATCATTGGTTATAGGAGCGGTCTCCCATTCATGTCTAGGAGGCGTCGGGGGTGGTGCTTTAGGAATCGGGAGAGTAGCTTCCCGCTCCTGTCTAGGAGGTGTTGGGGGTAGCTTTTGATGAGGTCGCGATGACTTATCTTCCCCTCATGGTTTGTGCCACTCAAAATATTTTGTCTTATGCATGTGAGGGGTTGGAGTCTTCTCTTGTATAGTGTGTTGGAACAGCTCATCCTTCTGGAACTGAAGGTGCTCTTCGTTAATATGGTACGGTTCCTCTAACGGTAGTCGTTCGAGCTCAAGTTGCGTGAGTTGCTTGAGATGTGTGATATATTCGGCAGATTCTACGATAGTTGGTCCCACCGCCTCATGTCTAGAAGGCCTAGACGCCTCTCTTAGATAAAAATCTCGGTCATAGTGATCCAAGATCTCTATAGGACACATCCCTCTGTTAGGGGTAGCAGCATTATCTTGGGGCTTTGGCCTCAGTGAGTGGTCCTGATAGATAGCAGGTGCGAAGGCATATTGCTCTCGCACTGTATATTGCTCTCGAGGAAGGTAGAGGTCTTCCTCGTGCTCTCTTTCATAAGTGAAAAGGGGATGGACGGAGCTATCTCGCCCTGCCCAAAGAGCCTTGTGCTCTGGATTTGTCTTTGTAGTTATGGCAACTAGAGGGGGTGAAGTAGGGATAATGTAATCATGTGGTTCCTCCCATCGAACCCTATGTTGACTTAGCACTTCATCGTGCGATGACTGCTCATAGCGAGCATCTAAGGGAGCTCTCATTGCTTCATGTCTAGAAGGCCCATATGCCTCTTCTAGATATCTATCTCGGTCGTAGTGATCCAAGATCTCTATAGGTGACCTCCCTCTATTGGGGGTAACAGCATTCCCTCGAGGCTTTGGCCTCAGTGAGTGTTCTCGATAGATAGCAGGTGCAGAGGCATATTGCTCTCGCATTGTATATTGCTCTCGAGGAAGGTAGAGTTCTTCCTCGCGCTCTCTTTCATAAATGAAAAAGGAATGGGTGGAGTTGGCCCGCCCCGCCTGAGGAGCCTTGTGCTCTGGATTTGTCTTTGTAGTCCTGACAACTAGAGGGGGTGAAGGACGGGTAGTGTAATGATGTGGTTCCTCCCGTCGAACCCTATGTTGACCTAGCACTTCATCGCGCAGTGACCGCTCATAGCGATCATCTAAGGGAGCTCTCCTATGACTGTACCCCTCATGGAAGGGTGTGTGATGAGTGCTATGTTGAACAGGAGTGCTCCTCGAAGAGGTGTCCCTGTAGTCTCTTTCCTTTAAGGTGTGGAGGGGACAACATTGTGTGTTAGGTCGCCAAGGTGGTATGACCAAATCCTTGGGATTGTAATGGAGATGACTTGTTCTTCCTTGGATATTCCCCATAGCATCCGCCCCGTGATTGGGCTTGGCTATGGGTGAGCACCATGACGATCTCTCTAAAAAGCCCTAAAATTGAAAAGAGTCGGATGGGGCCCAAAATTGGTGTGCACATCTCTCTTATAGTAGATAAGACAAAAATGAAGTTTCAAGTCCTATCTCTAAATACATTAGGAGATATTGACATTCGAACAGCTCAAAAAGTGCATAGAATTGCGTGTCCAATTTTAAAACCTAATTTCGGGGAACTAGATGATGGAATTTGGCCCCGAAAACTGACTTTCCTAGGCAAATAGAATTCTAGGGAATTTTGGAGCTACGGTTGAGAAGTTATGGCCCCGGCAAGATGCACTAAAATTTAGAGAAAAATACAAGATTTCCAATATTTTATTGGATGGTCTTGCATCACTTATGGGCACATTTGGGGTGATTTTGGGTTGACCAAAGGGTTCATGGAAACATTTGGGGCATTTTGGAGTGACCAAGCGATTACGAGAATCCTTAGAGCCTTTTGGAGAAAATGACAAAATGCGTAGATTTTTTTATCTTTGTTTTTAATGATTTTTTTTTTTTTTTTTTGTCTACACTAAGCATAATTAAACACACACATTCACAAGACCGTGATTATCTCTTTTAAGGATTCTTGGTGTGCCCTAAACTGGTTTAGTGCATTTTGATGTTTTGTTTTGTTTTTGTAAGTTTTGTAGAACGTTTAAATGCATCATGTAGGCTCTTATAACTCCAAAAGGTCGCCCCTTCAATATACCTGCCAGGCCGATATACCAACCTCTCTATATACCCGCCCTTACGAGAGGGAGACTATAGGTACGTGAGAGCAGAAGGTACGTGGTACATAGGCGGTACGGAAGGGGGATTGTCCTGTTAATGACACCTACCATAGAAAACTTATCCTCGCGCGCATGGGAATCACCCCAGCTACGCTCGGTCTGTCTTCGTCAGGATTTACGCCTAACAACGAGTTGACAATCGGGAAATGGATGCAAATCAAGCCAAGGCGGTGATTAAATCCACCAATGGTCTTGATCAAGGGCTGGGGTCTTAAGACCAGCTCCTTGGTTTAAAGTTGTCTCGTGATGTGTGTGGGATTCATTTTATCCAATAAAATAAAACTAGCATACATGACTTTTTCTAATGCAATGCAAGATTAAATGAAAACAATTAACGAAACAGTAAACGAAACGTGAAAAATATAACGGAGATCATGAAAATCCCTACCTCTTCTCTCGCTCGCTCCTGTTATCTCCGAATTTCTGCTCTAAAAATCCATGAGACAGGAATTCGTCCCTCTGGGATACGAATTGCAGAACAAAATTCGTCCCACCCAGAGACGAATTTGAATTCGTCTCAGGGTCAGACGAATTGCAGAAAAGGATTCGTCCCTATCAGAGACGAATAGCAGTCTGCAACAAAAAAAATGTACCTGTCAAGCACAAACACAACAATTTAATCAGTTTTCTGTGATTCAAAAACCAGGGAACAGGGTCCCACCGTGATCGCCACTGAAAGCACGAGATTCTGGTCAAAAGAAACACCAAGTGCGATTGCATTCAAAATTAAGCACGCTTAAGTCCTAGGAATGTACATTGCATGAAACGAAAAGAGACATGTTGTAAGAGACGCAATAAGATAAAGAAAAATAGCCCTTTCATTAATTTCTTTCGATCTCTGTTACAATAATGCCTCCTCCCTTTTCAGGGGCTAGGAGCGCAAATAAGGTTTGATTACAATCGTTGAATGGTTCCTCCTTCCGCGTGCCCATGATTGCACTGGGTGGGCTAAGATGATGCCGCCACTGATGTTGATGGGTTCTTCGCCTCTGCTGCTTCTCCTGCAAACAAATAAATGACCAAGACGTTAGTAGCACCTGTTGCAAATGAAAATAATTCTCTCTAAAACTAACAAAATATGCATACGAATATTTGCCTGAAACCATGAAAACAGTGAATCCAAATTGCTTCAAAATCTGACAGAAGGTAAGAACAGTCACCAGAAGGCCACTACCACTAAGGCAGCTGGCCAATTCACCTTAAACTGGAATTCATCCCTGGGCAGGACGAATTCTGACTGTAATTCGTCCCTGGGTGGGACGAATTCTTCTGAATAGGAGAAATCGACCTGCTGCTGCTCCAATGTCGGATCTCGGGACCTGCAAAACTCCTACAAACAGGGGGGTTAGGTAATTGGGGCCATTTTGGGACGACCCAGATGGTCGGATTTTCCCAATTTGGCCTCCTCCCTCGGGAATTTAACCTTGACACCTGCAAGTTAGCGAAACGATAAAGCAATACAAAACACCCTAAAATCTGACCAAAAGCTACAAAATTGCAATTATAGACTAATCAGACCTAGTAACACATAATGCAATCTAAAAATTAATCTAAAGTGCTCAAAAACTGAAATTAGAATTTGGGGGTGCGGGGGTGCCCAAGTGGGCCTCCCACCGTAGGCCCTCGATTTTGGAGCCAATCCACCAAGGATGGGCCCAAAACCTTTTAGTATTGGGGGGTCGGCGAATTGGTAGGTTCGGATGTCCATGCGTCGGATTTGAGTAAGGTTCGAGCTTCCAAAGGCCACCCAACAACCTCCCTTGCAAAAGAGATTGATGGATGTAGGAAGGTGAACAAAGGGGGATGCAAATGAGTCTTCGATTCGGCAGCACTTCGTTTCTTCAACACTCCTTCCACATGCCTCATTTGGGTGAGAAAATTCCCACCTTTTATAGACCCAAGGGGTCTCTTTTGGGAGGGAAGCACAAAAGCCAAGTGTTGACCATGGGCGCCATGTGGCGGTATTGTCTTCCCATGAGGGAGGGGAGTCCTTCCCTGACTTGAACTTTGATAAATGCTTCTTGTAACGGTCCTCTAACGGCCCCTCTGTCCACTTACACATGCGTGCAAGGTAGGAGCCCTTAACTGATCGTTCTGGGCTGCCACTTGGCACCATTTGCCCTTTTGCCCGTTAAGCTTAGAATTTGTCCCACCCAGGGACGGATTCAGAATTCGTCCTGGGGTGGGACGGATTCTATTTTGAATTCGTATCTGGGTGAGACGAATACTGGGCAAAGTGCCCAAGTGTGCCAAATTGCTCCTTGACCTTACAAAACCGCTATGAAAGTGGTTAAGACCACTGTTTGACCTCTGAGGGCTGCCCTGGGGGCTGTGTTTGTCAAAGCGATCAATGTTTGCAATCACATAATCGGATTGGTGCTGTTTTGGTGTCTACATAAACTTCCAGTGCACCAAAAACAATGTAGAATATGAAGCCTCTTCAGACAACAATCGCCATGAACATCAAAATACTGAACATCTTTGGCGATTCGCTGTTAATCATCAATCAAGTCAAAGGGGTATATCAATGCAAATGCCCAGTTACGAAGGCCTATAAAGCCCTCGTGGATAAATTCTTGGCAAAATTTGAGTGGTATGACATCGAGGCACTCCCTCGATCATCGAATCATTTTGCGGACACAATGGCCTCCTTGGGGTCACTAATCTCGCAAGACCTTTTCGGTGATATAACAACCATTCAGGTCAAAACCTTATCGCAACCCGCGATGGAGCGCGCAAGCTCAGACTTGACGCCAGGAATCCACATGATCCAGATCGAACCATCTTTGGATAAGTTCTTTCGAATCCGAGACTATTTGAAACACGCCAACTGGGGGTCTTTGTTCTCCCCAATTCCCATTAATAGCAACACAACGCTATTTTTACAAGTTTTATCCCAATCAGCATTTGTTAGGGAAGAACTCCAAAAGGGATTGGTTGTTCAAACTGTCGAGGTATCTGATCAACAGGATTGGTATTTACCCATAAGAGATTACCTCAAGTTAGGTAATCTACCCCTTGGATTGACGCAAGCCGCAAAACGAACATTCAAACGAAAGCGGCAAAATATGTCTTGATAGGAGACATTTTGTATCGTCGCAGCCTACGACGGAATTCTTCTTCGTTGCTTGGACCAGCAAGAGTCCACTTGGGCAGTCACCCAAGTGCATGACGGTACATGTGGCGACCACTTTAGTGGTATGGCCATTGCAAAGCGCATTCTTCGCATGGGCTATTATTGGCCATCTTTAGAGCGAGATTGCTGTGTATATGTCAAGAGGTGTGTGAAATGTCAACATCATGCCAATCTGATGCACGCACCTTCTCAGGCCCTATAGACAGTCCAGTCTGCTTGGCCATTTTCGTAGTGGGGCCTCGATCTAATTGGAAAGATCTCCCCTACATCGTCAGGCCGTCACACGTTTATCATAACGGCCACAGAATATTTTACCAAATGGGTGGAAGCAATTTCGTTAACCTCTACGACAGGACCCCGCATTGCGGAGTTCATTTTGCATTACATCATATGTCATTTTGGTATTCCATCCAAAATAATCTCGGATAATGGGCCATCATTCAAGAACAAAGACGTGCGTGCTTTAACCACAAAGTACAAAATTTAGCACAGCTTTTCAACACCATATTATCTGCAAGCAAATGGGCAAGCAGAGGCGTCAAAAAAAATGCTAGTCGCCATCCTTAAAAAGACCGTCGTAGACAGTCATAAGGATTGGCACATACAAATCCCACTTGCCCTTTGGGCCTATCGCACTAGCATTCGGACGCCCACTGGGGCAACTCCGTTTTCACTAGTGTATGGCTCAGAGGCAGTAATGCCTCTCGAGTTGGAAATTCCTTCCCTCCGCATATCAATGCAGGAATTCATCGATGATGACACTGCGCGGTAGGCCCGGTTAGACCAGCTTACGTTGCTTGATGAAAGACGCGTTAATGCTCTCGAGCACTTACGTATCTATCAAGAGCGGCTTAAGAGAGCTTACAACATGAAAGTTCACCTAAGAGAATTTCGGGTTGGTGATCTAGTTCTGAAGGAAAACCAACAAAACTCTAATTTGCCGTCCCATATGAGTGACAAATTTGTGGCAAATTGGTTAGATCCGTATGTCATTGATAGCAAAATAGGACCAGGAACGTACAGGATAGCTTCTCTTGACGGTATCAAGGAAACGGAACCCTTGAATATCAGTCATTTACGACCATTTCATATCTAAGACAACCATGTACCAAAAAAAAAAAAAAAAATGAAATAAAATAAAATAAAATAAAATTTCAACAAAAACAAACAAACAAAAAGCTCCAAGGATTATCGCAATCTCTTGGTCAACCCAAAAAGCTCCAAGGATTATCGCAATCTCTTGGTCAACCCAAAAAAGCTCCAAGGATTATCGCAATCTCTTGGTCAACCCAAAAAGCTCCAAGGATTATCGCAATCTCTTGGTCAACCCAAAAAGCTCCAAGGATTATCGCAATCTCTTGGTCAACACAAAAAGCTCCAAGGATTATCGCAATCTCTTGGTCACCTAAAAAGCTCCAAGGATTATCGCAATCTCTTGGTCAATACAAAAAGATCCAAGGATTATCGCAATCTCTTGGTCAACCCAAAAGCTCCAAGGATTATCGCAATCTCTTGGTCAAAAAATCAAGAAATTCAACAAAAACAAAACAACAAAAATCATCAAAAAAAAAAAAAAAAAAAAGATTTGCATCTCAATTCTAGGCATACTCGAATTCATCAAAACCAACACCATGCATAAATCTTACCACACTACAGTCAGTGGTCTGGGAATGTACTAGGAGTTTCAGTAATTCAGTCATCATTTTCCTCTTTAGCCATGTAGTGTACCAAGTCGAACGGATTTTATAAAGGTAGAGTCATACTCGAAATACACCTTGTTACGTAACATCCCAACACAAATTAAAACACTAAAATTCCCAAAATCGTGTGAACGAAAGATGAAACCTGCAAAACAACTAGGTCACCACAAGCGAAACGGTTATCTTGCTCATCCCCCCGTGCGAATGACCCCTAGAATGCTCGAGAGTTGGCAAAAGGACAAGCTTCCTCCCTACCCAATTCCCTAAGAATCCCAAAAGTTCTCAATAGCTACAAAACACAAAAATTTGCAAAATGTCAAAACTCAAAAATTTGACAAAATATAGTGCACACATCAAAAGGCACAAACAACAGTGATTTTTGTCACTCCATATCCCCAATCCCTTGCTCAAAAGAAAAATCAATAAAAATAAACAGTGATTTTATCACTACAAAAGAGCAAGTATCCCAATACAATTGAAAAAAAGAAGGGAGTTGACCTTGAATCCTCGGAACTCTCAAAGATTCTCGTAGGTCATAAGGCAAGCTTCAATACCAACTCGTATAGAAGTAAACCTCCCGCATGACGATATATCCGTCACATTAACTTGTGTACGGATCAATGTTTGCATGTGGATGAGCTAGCTTATGGCATCCCGGATTACACCGCAGATTAATCTTAGTACATACAACAAAGGAATTCGTGGAGCTAATTAGGTGATCCTCGATACAGGTTTGGTTGAAAGCCCATCTGGCACTGGCGGTATCCTAACAAATACCACTAAATGAACTCAATTGCACACATAGGGATGTGAAATAGCTCGGTCAAAAACAAGTTTGATTCATACCTTTGTTCAAAAGTCTTGTAAGACAAAGTACAGTAGTGGATAGTGAGTTAAAACTGTCTGAATCTCAGAAAATCTTACACTAATCCCGAAAACCATCTGCCCTACTTATCATTCTTATGATACCATCAGAAAATACAAAAACAGCAAAGAAAAACCAGATAAATAAAAATAGCATTCATCCATTTTGCATATCACATAGGCATCTAAAACAATTCAATTAATCTGCATCCATCAAACAAATAAACATGCATAACAAAAATCAATCACATCATCACATGTACAAATCCAAAAATAAAACCGGTATATATATATATATATCGTCAAAAAAAAAAAGATGCCCGCAGGCTACAAAAACAGGTCCTTAGACCCCGCAATCATATCCAAAACCCAACCTAAGACGTCGGCCACCATGATCACGTAGGATCGGTGCGACGGGAACTACCCCCCGTGGTGTGGGTCCTACGGGACCCTGCAGGGCGACTAACTGCTAGCCTCCGCATCATGCCTACTACCACCCCCCCTCATCCAACCGCCTGCGACGAGATGATGCTGACTGCTCAGTCAGACTATCCCTCGTCCGTCGAGAAGATCTGCTGATAGAAGGCTCAGGGAGCCACCCGCCAAGGCGGATGACCTCCCTCTCCAAGTCTATCCGGTATAGACACCACTCTGCCTCCCGTCGATGATAGATAGACAAGGCATCATCACGCTGCGCCAAAACGCTATCCCGCTCTGCCAACTGAACCCACAGAAGATCCCTCTCTAGTTCCTGCATCCGAAGTAGCTCTGTAAGCCGTGCAACCTCATCGCCTACATCCGACCCCACCCCCTTCGTATCTGTCGGACGCATAGGACTCCCGGGGACAGTAGCCTCGCCTGGGCTCCAACCGCTCCTCCACCTCCTGCATGTCCGACTGCTTTGGAACACCCAAGTCCACATCCGCCATGTCTGCATCATCCAACGGCCCTCCCTAATCACCCCCTGTCGCCTCAGCATCCTCCACTGCCGCCTCTGCACCTCCCAGAGGACCCTCACCTCTCCAGCGTCGCAAAACCCACCACGAGTCATACTCAGTGGTAGTACCTACATCATCCACATCCAACACCTCAATAACAGCATCCGACTCCTCGCCCAGTGGCACGAGGACAGGTGGCTCTAGATCCCTCTCGTCTCCCCAACGCCGATAGCCTACGGGTTCACCAGGAAACCCCTGGCGCACCCCAAACTGTCGTGTAACCCGGCGATACGAAAAGAACTCATGCTCCGTCCCGTGCCGCCCAGTCAACCATCGCTCCCTCCGTACCCATCGGAGCCACTCTCCAGCCTCAGGCCAGGCTGGACAGTCCCGATAGGGACGCCAAAACACCTCCCTTGGAGTGAGCCTTGAAAAGGCATCAATGTAGTGCTCAACTGCACCTGCCCATCGCCGACTCTGCCCCTGCTCCACGACCGTTTCCACAACGCTGCATAACCAATCTCATCATCCTCCATCGCCACCCGAGTCGTCCACGGTAACTCGGTAGGCCTCTCAACGACTATGTGCTGCCAACCCCAGAACTGCAACAAAAAGCTACAACTGACACCCTTCCACTGTCGACAGCGGACCCCGTATAGCTCTCCGTAAAGCTGCACCAACAAAGTCTGTCCCCATCTCAGGATCAACGGTGCCTCTACCGGGCACTCTGCCAACTGCCACACCAAATCCAGAAGGTTCCACGGGAACCTCGCGCCTAACGAATCAGGGAGAAGAATGTTAGAAATGAGGCCCATCAGGAATGCGTGCCTCACTCCTAACACCCCCCTCTCCTTCCACCAGCCAACCAAAATCCCGCCAGCCTGGAAATCCACCTCGGCTGTCTCCACTGGGTCTGCTACACCCAGCTCCCCCCCATGCCCAAAACATCTCGTGAGTATAGCAGTCCACTGATCGAACGGAGATGTCCTAATAGGCAGACCATCTATCGGAATCCGAAGCAACCGATAGACGTCCTCAAGAGTCACAGTCATCTCCCCTGTCGGGAGATGGAAAGTATTGGTCCTCGGATCCCAAAGCTTGATCAGGGCCGTCAGATAGGCCTGATCCGAAACTACAGGCTCCAGTCGAGCCACCTGCTTGAGCCCAAGGGCATCAAGCCATTCCCAGTCGTCATCAGTCAAGGCCAACCGCGCCTCAGTAAAGGCAGCGGGTACACGGTACCGGCTCTTAACAACCTAAAAACAAAAATAATAATAATAATAATAATAATAAATAAAATAAAAATAAAATTTTCAATTCTAAGGTTTCTAACCTTAGTTGTTCAACAAAAAAACATTACAAAAAAAATTCTTAAAGTTTTGAAAAGCGCAACACAAAACAATGCATGCAGTTAAAGCAAAATAAGCCCTAGGGTCACTTACAGGACTCGCCTCGGCTCCGCCGCTCGAACCAGTTTGTGCACTCATGATGGCAGAGAGAATTCCAATGAGCGCTTCGCTTCGCAGCTACTTCCTCCTCCCGAGCTCCAAAATCGCAAGAAAAAAATGACACAAATGAGCCCAAAATCAAGTTTTGGCCCTTAAATAGGCCTTTTGCACTGGAATTCGTCCTTGACTGGGACGAGCACTCTGATTAGCGCTCGTCCCACCCAGGGACGAATTCTACAGATGGAATTCGTCCCACCCAGGGACGAATTCAGGCCAGCACAAAATTTTTTTAAGAAAAATGACTAAAAATGCACTAAAAAGACAATAAAACTGCCTGACAGGATTGCAAATGCAACCGACAGCATGGGCATACATAATCGACATCGGGGTCACAAATTATCAATATCCTACTCCCTAAGAAGGCTACCATAGCCGGACCGCTCCAAGGGAAGACAAATTTTGAAAATTTAATCCCCAAAATAATGTCACAAAAACAACAAAAACAGTACAAAATTTAACAAAAACACAACAAAAGCATTGCCAGGCATAAGTGCTCATGCACTTAACCTCTAGGCAAAGAAAATCGATGTCGACGTCCAAATTATCGCTCTCCTAGTTCCCCAAGAAGGCTATCATAGCCGGACCGCTCCACGGGAAATAGGTTTTCGACGATTTCACCTCATTATGACGTCACCAAAAGGGCTAACACCCACCAAAAATAGGTCCATATGTTGGAAAAATTGCACACGCTTAACGGTAAACCCTCTAAAGGCAAACCTTGCACAAGTCATCTTGGGTCAAGCGACTCGTCGCTTCTCTCACGAAGGTCATTCCCTCATCGATTCGTCGCTTGAGGGGGTAGTCACACTTAGTCACCAACCAACAATCACACACCCAATTAAGGAAAACGACATGGATTCAAAGAATCATTGACAAAGACAATCACGCTCCTGCTTGGGGCAGTAAAAAAGCAACAATCAAATCAATCAAACACTTGGCATTTCGTGAATCATGAACACAAGGTTCCCCCTAAGGATAAAAACGCCCTTCACTTGTTCATGATCGATCAATGTCCAAGTTCAAGTCACACCTCACCAAAACAAGTTAATACTTGAAATCAAATTCCTTAGCTCGTCAGAAGCAAGGATTCAAGAATGCATGCCCTTTCCATACTTGGGGCATCAAAAGTTGGTTAGGTTACAAAGAAACCCTAATCAGTAGTGCTTTGGTTATCTATTTTTGCTTAGCACTGCGTCACCCGCAGCGCTTCCAAAAAAGGGGCATCTGTAGACACCAAAACAACACCAATCCGATTATGTGACTGCAAACACTGATCGCTTTGACAAACACAGCTCCCAGTGGCAGCCCTCAGAGGTCAAACAGTGGTCTTAACCACTTTCATAGCAGTTTTGTAAGGTCAAGGAGCAATTTGGCACACTTGGGCACTTTGCCTAGAATTCGTCTCACCCAGAGACGAATTCAAAATAGAATCCGTCCCACCCCAGGACGGATTCTGAATCCGTCCCTGGGTGGGACGGATTCTAAGCTTAACGGGCAAAAGGGAAAATGGTGCCAAGTGGCAGCCCAGAACGATCAGTTAAGGGCTCCTACCTTGCACGCATGTGTAAGTGGACAGAGGGGCCGTTAGAGGACTGTTACAAGAAGCATTTATCAAAGTTCAAGTCAGTGAAGGACTCCCCTCCCTCATGGGAAGACAAGACCGCCACATGGCACCCATGGTCAACACTTGGATTTTGTGCTTCCCTCCCAAAAGAGACCCCTTGGGTCTATAAAAGGTGGGACTTTTCTCACCCAAAACATGCAGGTGGGAGGAGTGTTGAAGCAACGAAGTGCTGCCGAATCGAAGACTCATTTGCATCCCCTTTTGTTCACCTTCCTACATCCATCAATCTCTTTTGCAAGGGAGGTTGTTGGGTGGCCTTTGGAAGCTCGAACCTTACTCAAATCCGACGCATGGACATCTGAACCTACCAATTCGCCGACCCCCCAATCCTAAAAGGTTTTGGGCCCATCCTTGGTGGATTGGCTCCAAAATCGAGGGCCAACGGTGGGAGGCCCACTTGGGCACCCCCGCACCCCCAAATTCTAATTTCAGTTTTTGAGCACTTTAGATTAATTTTTAGATTGCATTATGTGTTACTAGGTCTGATTAGTCTATAATTGCAATTTTGTAGCTTTTGGTCAAAGTTTAGGGTGTTTTGTATTGCTTTATCGTTTCGCTAACTTGCAGGTGTCAAGGTTAAATTCTCGAGGGAGGAGGCCAAATTGGGAAAATCCGACCATCTGGGTCGTCCCAAAATGGCCCCAATTACCTAACCCCCTATTTGCAGGAGTTTTGCAGGTCCCGGGATCCGACATTGGAGCAGCAAGCAGGTCGATTTCTCCTATTCAGAAGAATTCGTCCCACCCAGGGACGAATTACAGTCAGAATTTGTCCTGCCCAGGGACGAATTCTAGTTCAAGGTGAATTGGCCAGCTGCCTCAGTGGCAATGGCCTTCTGGTGACTGTTCTTACCTTCTGTCAGATTTTGAAGCAATTTGGATTCACTGTTTTCATGGTTTCAGGAAAATATTCGTATGCATATTTTGTTAGTTTTAGAGAGAGAATGCTTTTCATTTGCAACAGGTGCTACTAACGTCTTGATCATTTCTTTGTTTGCAGGAGAAGCAACAGAGGCGAAGAACCCATCAACATCAGCGACGGCATCATCTTAGCCCGCCCAGTGCAATCGTGGGCACGCGGAAGGAGGAACCATTCAGAGATTGTAATCAAACCTTATTTGCGCTCCTAGCCCCCGAAAAGGGAGGAGGCATTATTGTAACAGAGATCGAAAGAAATTAATGAAAGGGCTATTTTTCTTTATCTGATTGCGTCTCTTACAACATGTCTCTTTTCGTTTCATGTAATGTACATTCCTAGGACTTAGGCGTGCTTAACTTTGAATGCAATTGCACTTGGTGTTTCTTTTGACCGGAATCTCGTGCTTTCAATTACAATTAAATATTATACATGTATCACTTAATAAGCTTTAAACTTGAATTTTTTCCTAAAAATAAAAGAATTTAAATTCTTATACTATTTAATATTTTTTAAAAAAATTAAAAAATTATCCAGTTTTATAAGCTTTATTAACATGTTGAAGAAGAAAATTACAGGGAGGACACACTACAGCTTGAAATCAATTTAATTGTGGTGTGGACAATAGTATTCTCCTTACACTACAGCTTGAAATCAATTTAAATGTGGAATGGACAATATTATTCTCATTTTGCTTCGTGTGCCTCAATTATTTCAATTTAAGTGTGGAGTGAACAATAGTATTCTCAATGTGCTTGGTGTGACTCAATTATTTCAATGGAGGAAAACCTACTGAGTTATTGGTGAAAACCCACATCTTAACTTAACATCATCATGTCAAGAGGTGCAACGTTTGTCCTTTCTTCTTTTGAGCAACATAAAAGATTTAAAATGAAGAGGTATGGTGATTAGAGGAACAGAAATACTGTCTGCTGTGACAACCATAAAGATGAAGAGCGTGTCTAGATCATCATATGAAGTCAAAATGGTGACAACAATTTATATATAAACATATGCATGCTTGAAAAATAAAACAAACATAGGCGCTCATGTGGGTGAAGAAATCACAAAGAAGTTCAATGTGGAAAAATCTTTGAACTCGCAGCGGCGGTGCAAAGATGTTAGGTTAGCCAGTTACAAGGGAAGTCTGGGCAGATAATTTGAACGACGAATTTAGGTTGATCAGGGAAATAATAGACCACTATCCTCTTGTTGTCTTTGACACAGGATTTCCTGATATTCTTTAGCCAACCCCATCGTCGGGTCATTGGTCTTAGAATTTCCTGATATTCTTTAGCCAAACCCCATCGTCGGTCATTGGTCTTACGGCACTCTGAAATTCAATGCGGACGCCATTCATCTTATCCAAGTTATCCTTACTCTTTTCGACGAAAACGGATTTCAATGCGGACGTCATTCATCTTATCCAAGTTATCCTTACTCTTTTCGACGAAAACGGAAAACTACCAGTGTGTGCTACGGGTCAGTGTTGAATTTGGAAATTTAATTTTAAGGAATTCAATCCTCATTGTGGTAAGTGTAACCCGAAATCCATTGACTTATTGAGCAAAAGCGGAATTGACTTTGAGAAAAGCAAACGCGAGGGTATCGATTCAATTGATTTTGCTCAGCTTCTGATGTCTTCGGGGCTTGTTTTAAATAATGATATTACCATTTGTTATTACCATTTGTTTTAAATTTCAAAGCAACTCCTCCTTTTATCAATTGTAAACTCTTTAATATGAAGTTCTATATTGATGATCATTTGGATAGAGTTATTTTCTTAAAACCATGGTTAAGATCGTATCATTCTAACTTGCCAAGCAAGCTTTCATTCTATCTAAAAAAGAGATACAAAGCTCTTTTTATTTTTTTATCAGACAAAGGAATACCCAAGTAGGTTGATGGAAATTTTTTAATCCTAAACCCAAAATCATTCACAATAATTTATTGTAATTCTAGGGCAGTATTAATAAAAAAGTCTTAGATTTTGTAGTATTTATATACTATCCAACAACCTTCTCATAGCACGATAATATTGATTTAAACTCCATGGGCCCACTAACTAAGGGATGACCCCAAAAAAATGTATCATCAACAAATTATATATGAGATTCAAAGGAATCATTTTTTGCAACTTGAATACCCTTGTTTTTTCCTTCCATTTTTACCATTGAAAAGGTTTTGCCTAATGCTTTTTCGAGAATACTGAATACATGAATAGATAAGGAGAAAGTGGATCACCTTGACAAAGTCCACAAGACGATTTGAAGTGTCGAGTAGAAGAACCATTGAAAAGATCTTGATCTCTTCTGTTGTCTTTGTGTTAGGATTTTCCTCCACATCTTCCTTTACACATTTAATTCCTTTTGAACTCGAACTTATATATTGTACTTGTTTATCCCTTATGTACTTCTTTGTTTCTTCTAATGGCTGATCCAAGTGAGTTATGGTGGTATTTACCATAAGATGTTGTAGATAGTATTTATTTACCCCTTCTTTAGGAGTAGAATATTTTTGATCTGATCTACTTTCTAATAATGTATGATTTCCTTGCATTACCTTGAAATTTATCTTATGACCAAAGGTTTTTGTCTCTTTCTTCATAGTTTTTACTTTGCAAATTGTTACCGAATGGCTAGCTTCATAATAATTATGACAACAACATGCAATATTTTTATAATCTACTTGTTGATCCCATTATCTTAATTTAGATTTGATCTTAATAGATTGTGACAAAGGTTTTGAAATATCCATGGCAACACATATTTTAGTATAAATAGCATGCCCTTGCTCGTTAATATTTAGTCCTTACTTGTTAAATTATTGTGGGTTGTTTCTAATATTCTTCAAAGCATTCTTATTGATAAGATGATATGGAAGTTCAAAAATCCTAACCCAAATCGAAAGATTCTTAATTTTTTTATCTCAAGAAGAAAAATCATTCCATGGTCTTAAATAAAGGGTACCTCTCCTTGTAAACCATGGGCTACCACTCAATATTTCATCCCTATTTTTGGAATTAGAAAAAATGACAAGAAAATTTTTTTAGGAAGAAAATCCATAGTGTAATTTGAATTCAATTCCCACTTCTACTTGATCCAATCTTAAAATCCAAAAAACCTGACCAAGGTTTATGAAACTAATCCGTTGCTTTTAAAAACCGTTATATCATGCTCAATCATCTCATCCTTGATAGTCACTTCTAGTGTAACATCTTCTACCTAAATTACACTTACCATATATTTGAGGTTTTGGTTATATTTAGCTTGGGCATCAATACTTTCAACTAGGGAATCCTTACTTTCCAATAGGGTTTTCAAATTTAACTTTCCTTCCAAACTAGCTACTGGGGCTCACTCTTGACATGCACTTCCTCCTAGCTCACACTCCCTCCCAGCTTACACTTGCTCTCAATTCATACTTTCTCCCAGCTTGCACTCCTTCCTGACTCGCACTCGCTTCTATATTTTTTTCTATCAACATTCCTTTGCTTCGATTTTTTTTAGAAATAATATTCGTCACATTCATGGTAAGGTTTTGAAGCATCGATACACTTTGGATGAACCCATTGGTTTTATCCCATATTTGAAGATCTCAAGATTGCTAAAATAATTAAATCCTCCTACACTCGAAGTAGCACAAAATTCTTCCATCATACTCTACAACTCCTAGGGTTTACTATTTATAAAGTATTCTTTACTTTTGGATCTTTGCATGATAATTTAACTTTCTAGGTGACCTTAATATGACCAAGCTCTCTAGTTTGCACACCCTTTGCATGCCATGTCTCTAGCTTCACCTATAGTCCTCTTGTAAAACACAACATAACCTTAGTGTTTTGATTTTTTACATCAATTAGAACACTTCTTCCACCGCTAGGATTTCATGGTGAATACTGGCAAATGCTATTACAAAAATTAAAACATGACAAAGACTATTTTAAAAATTAAAATACATGTTCCTCATGCTCTACCTTAGATGATGAAGCTTTTTTTATATTTTTTACAATACTATAGATGGTGCATAAGATCTCATGCTAATTTGATATTATTTATTATGTAACCTTAATAAAAATATTTTTTAGTTGGTTATATGAAATTGAAATAGCCACATTTACACTACACTATCAAGATAATGATATTACAAAAGGTTAATAATTATACATGTATCACTTAACAAGCTTTAAACTTAATTTTTTCCTAAAAATAAAAGAATTTAAATGCTTATCCTATTTAATATTTTTTAAAAAAATTAAAAAATTATGCAATTTTATTAAAATGTTGAAGAATAAAATTACAAGGAGGACACACTACAACTTGAAATCAATCCAATTGTGGAGTGGACAATAGTATTCTCCTTACACTACACTATCAAGATAATGATATTACAATTAAATATTATACATGTATCACTTAATAAGCTTTAAACTTGAATTTTTTCCTAAAACTAAAAGAATTTAAATTCTTATACTATTTAATATATTTTTTTAAAATTAAAAAATTATCTAGTTTTATAAGCTTTATTAACATGTTGAAGAAGAAAATTATAGGGAGGACACACTACAGTTTGAAATCAATTTAATTGTGGTGTGGACAATAGTATTCTCCTTACACTACAGCTTGAAATCAATTTAAATGTGGAATGGACAATATTATTCTCATTTTTCTTCGTGTGACTCAATTATTTCAATTTAAGTGTGGAGTGGACAATAGTATTCTCAATGTGCTTGGTGTGACTCAATTATTTCAATGGAGGAAAACCTACTGAGTTGTTGGTGAAAACCCACATCTTAACTTAACATCATCATGTCAAGAGGTGCAACGTTTGTCCTTTCTTCTTTTGAGTAGCATAAAAGATTTAAAATGAAGAGGTATGGTGATTAGAGGGACAGAAATACTGTCTGCTGTGACAACCATAAAGATGAAGAGCGTGTCTAGATCATCATATGAAGTCAAAATGGTGACAACAATTTATATATAAACATGTGCATGCTTGAAAAATAAAACAAACATAGGCGCTCATTGTTAGAAAAATTAACCCAAATTTCACGCCTGTGCCCAAATGCGCTCCGAACCTTGGGCGAAACCGAATTACGCTCCAGACATGGGCGAAGTCGGACTGCGCTGTCGCAGTCCAGGATCTCGGCAAAGGGCTGACATGACACCGCACCTACCCTCTGACAAATGTGAAGCTAGTGCGGCGATTGGTCATAAACCCTAGTTGAGGGCTTGTCAGGACCTGTCAGAGGACAAACCCCAATCCTCCTCTTCCCGTGGCTATATAAGGCGTCTCAGGTATTTCAGACAGTGTAAGAAGAAGAGAGGAGGAAGAGCAGTGCAAGAAGAGTAGAGGCAAAGAAAAGTATCTCAGTGAGCAGTTTGACTCAGCTAATTAATTTCTGAGCAGCCGACTCGAAATTTTGTTTGTTTTAGTTTATCCTGCAGCGCAGCCTGCAGATGTTGTAATTTCCTCGGTTGAGGAACTCTATAACCCCCGTTTAATATAAATAAAGTTTGCCATTTATTTTAGGCACCTTTACGATTTGCAATTTGTTGCTCTCTGTTCCAGCGTCTCTCTCTTCTCATACGGGTGTTGCCAAGCCAGGCAAACCCAGTAGTAGCCGCGGAAGAAGAACAAGTCTGAAGCGGCCTTTCCAAGTTCGCTGCCAAAGTTCGTGGCCAAGACTGATTCAGCTCGAGTGCGCGAGAGAAGTCTGAAGTCGGCCGCAGTCCGCACTTCTCCCAGCGCGAGTCCGTCGGCTGACCGAAGAGCGAACTTCACCCAGTTTCAGGCGAAGTCCGGCTACAGGCCCAAAGTGCGAACTTCGCCCAGTTTCGGGCAAAGTCCGGCTGTAGGCCCGAAGTGCGAACTTTGCCCAGTTTTGGGCGAAGTCCGGCAGCGGCCCCGAAGTGCGAACTTCGCCCAGTTTTGGGCGAAACCCGGCTGCGCAGCCGAAGTGCGCACTTCACCCATTTTAGGGCGAAGTCCGTCGATGCAGCCGAAGTTCGAACTTCCCCCAAATTCGGGCGAAGTCCGTCGGTGCGGCCAAAGTTCGAACTTCACCCAATTTCGGGCGAATTCCGTCGACGCGGCCGATGTTCGCACTTCGCCCCAATCTTGGGCGAAGTCCGTAGGAGCCCCCAAATCGCGCTGCACTTCCTAGCCGTGCGCCCTGCGCAGTTGATCTGTGCAGACTTCGACGTCGGTTGAAAAAATTTAAATTCTTCAAATTGGTATCAGAGCAGAGAAGTACATTTTCATAGGGTACAGTGAGCAGGCGAAGGCATAGGCTGTACAACCCTGTGACGAAGAAGCTCATCATCAGCCGTGATGTGAAGTTTCTTGAAGATAAATCCTGGAACGGGAAGTCAGAGGCTGGCCAATCAGATCCAACAAAAGTTCAGTCTGTTGACTTGGAAGAAGGAAGTCTGCACCCACCTGCAACTTCCAGTAGCAACAACGGTGCCAGCAGTAGCACAACCACTCCATCATGGTCGCCTCCACTTGCAAGTAGAATCCAGAACCTGAGGACACCTGCGAAGACTCGGAGCTTGCAAGACATTTACGAGGCAACCCGAACCCACATAGATGAAGAACACTCTGACTTTGCATTCTTTACTGAAGTTGATCCAGTAGATTTCGAAGACGCAAGTCAGAATCAGAAGTGGGTGTAGGCGATGGACAAGGAAATAGCAGCCATTGAAAAGAATGAGACATGGCAGCTAACAGAACTTCCAGCAGGGAAGAAGACCATTGGGGTCAAGTGGGTTTATAAGACAAAGTTCAACACCCAAGGAGAAATTGACAAGCACAAAGCCAGATTGGTGGTGAAGGGTTACAAGCGAAGTCGGCATCGATTACCATGAGGTATATGCGCCTGTAGCCCGACTTGACACAGTCAGGATGATCCTGGCATTGGCAACCCAACAAGGTTGGAAGATGTACCAAATGGATGTCAAGTCAGCCTTCCTCAACGGAGTGTTGGAGGAAGATGTCTACATAGACCAGCCACCAGGTTACGAAATTGAAGACCAGGAGGGCAAAGTCCTGAAGCTGAAGAAGGCCCTGTACGGTTTGAAGCAGGCGCCCCGAGCTTGGTATAGCCGGATTGACGACTATTTTCAGGAGAATGGGTTTCAAAAATGCCCATATGAGCACACCCTATACATGAAGACAAATGAAGTAGGTGAGCTCATTATCGTCTGCCTTGTATGTGGATGATTTGATTTATACTGGCAACAAGAATGTCCTGTTTGACCAGTTCAGAACAGCCATGAAGAAGGAGTTTGAGATGACGGACTTAGGGTTGATGAAGTATTTTCTCGGCATTGAAGTTGACCAATCGACATATGGCATCTTCATTTCTCAAGGCAAGTATGCGAAGGATGTCCTGAAGCGCTTCAAGATGGAGGACAACAAACCTGCCATCACACCTGCAGCCATAGGTTTGAAGCTGAGCAAGTTGGATACAGGGAGGAATGTTGATCCAACCTTGTTCAAAAGGCTAGTTGGCAGTCTGATGTATTTGACTACAACTCGACCAGATCTGATGTTTGGAGTCAGTCTGATCAGTCATTTCATGGAGACTCCAAAGGACACGCACTACCAAGTAGGCAAGAGATCTTGCGCTATGTCAACGGGACGCGAAACCATGGCCTATTTTATGCCAGACAGGACTAGCTGGAACTGGTCGGCTTCACAGATAGTGACTGGGCTGGCAGTATCGATGATCAGAAGAGCACCTCTAGGTATGCTTTCCATATCGAATCAGGGGCAGTATCATGGGCGTCCAAGAAACAACCCATCGTTGCGTTGTCCACAGCCGAAGCAAAATATGTCGTCTCCACGTCAGCCGCATGCTAGGCAGTTTGGCTACGAAGAGTTCTGAGTGAACTGAACTTTCCTCCTGAAGGCGCGACAACAATTTTCTATGATAACAATTCAACCATTGCAATCTCAAAGGATCCTGTGTTCAATGGCCGGACGAAGCACATAGACATCTAGTATCATTTCATCAGAGAGCTGGTGATATTTGGCGAAGTACAACTGTAGTTTTGCAGGTCTAAGGAGCAGTTGGCTGACATCTTCATGAAGCCTTTGAAGGAGGAAGACTTCAGCAGATTGCGAGAGCATCTTGGAGTCAAAGCGCTCGTGAAATAAGGCTTAAAGGAGGGTGTTATAAAAATTAACCCAGATTTCACGCCTGTGCCCAACTGTGCTCCGAACCTTGGGTGAAATCAGATTGTGCTCCAGACATGGGCAAAGTCGGACTGCGCTGCCGCAGTTCGGGATCCCGGCAAAGGGATGACATGACCCCGCACCTACCCTCTGACAAATGTGACGCTAGTGCGGCGATTGGTCAGAAACCCTAGTTGAGGGCTTGTCAGGACCTGTCAGAGGACAAACCCCAATCCTCCTCTTCCCGCGGCTATATAAGGCGTCTCGGGTATTTCAGACAGTGTAAGAAGAAGAGAGGAGGAAGAGCAGTGCAAGAGGAGCAAGAGGCAAAGAAAAGTATCTCAGTGAGAAGTTTGACTCAACTGATTAATGTCTGAGCAGTCGACTCAAAATTTTGTCTGTTTTAGTTTATCCTGCAGTGCAGCCTGCAAATGTTGTAATTTCCTCGGTTGAGGAACTCTGTAACCCCCGTTTAATATAAATAAAGTTTGTCGTTTTTTTTAGGCACCTTTAGGGTTTGCAGTTTGTTGCTCTCTGTTTTGGCATCTCTCTCTTCTCATACGGGTGTTGCCAAGCCAGGCAAACCCAGCAGCAGCCGCGAAAGAAGAACAAGTCTGAAGCGGCCTTTCCAAGTTCGCTGCCGAAGTTCGTGGCCAAGACTGAGTCAGCTCGAGTGCGCGAGAGAAGTCTGAAGTCGGCCGCAGTCCGCACTTCTCCCAGCGCAAGTCCGTCGGCTGACCGAAGAGCGAACTTCGCCCAGTTTCAGGCGAAGTCCGGCTGCAGGCCCGAAGTGCGAACTTCGCCCAGTTTCGAGCAAAGTCCGGCTGCAGGCCCGAAGTGCGAACTTCGCCCAGTTTCGGGCGAAGTCCGGCTGCGGCCCCGAAGTGCGAACTTCGCCCAGTTTTGGGCGAAGTCCGGCTGCGCAGCCGAAGTGCGCACTTCGCCCATTTTAGGGCGAAGTCCGTCGGCGCGGCCGAAGTTTGAACTTCGCCCAATTTTGGGCGAAGTCCGTCGGCGCAGCCGACGTTCGCACTTCGCCCCAGTCTTGGGCGAAGTCCGTCGGAGCCCCCGACTCGTGCTGCACTTCCTGGCCGTGCGCTCTGCGCAGTCGATCTGTGCAGACTTCCGTGGCGGTTGAAAAAATTTAAATTCTTCACTCATGTGGGTGAAGAAATCACAAAGAAGTTCAATGTGGAAAAATCTTTGAACTCGCAGCGGCGGTGCAAAGATGTTAGGTTAGCCAGTTACGAGGGAAGTCTGGGCAGATAGTTTGAACGACGAATTTAAGTTGATCAGGGAAATAATAGACCACTATCCTCTTGTTGTCTTTGACACAGGATTTCCTGATATTCTTTAGCCAACCCCATCGTCGGGTCATTGGTCTTAGAATTTCCTGATATTCTTTAGCCAACCCCATCGTCGGGTCATTGGTCTTACGGGACTCTGAAATCCAATGCGGACGCCATTCATCTTATCCAAGTTATCCTTACTCTTTTCGACGAAAACGGAAAACTACCAGTGTGTGCTACGGGTCAGTGTTGAATTTGGCAATTTAATTTTAAAGAATTCAATCCTCATTGTGGTAAGTGTAACCCGAAATCCATTGACTTATTGAGCAAAAGCGGGATTGACTTTGAGAAAAGCAAACGCGAGGGTATCGATTCAATTGATTTTGCTCAGCTTCTGATGTCTTTGGGGGTTTTTTTAAAAATAGATATTACCTTGTTATTTTCTTTGCTGCGTATGACATCGCATACTTGCTGAAGCTTCTCACCGGCCAGAATTTACCGTGGAGGACTTCTATAAACTTATGAACATATTGTTTTTCAACCGTCTATGACATAGAGTTTATGATGGAGGAATGCCAACTATCATGGCGAAAGTCTCTCCGAAATATTGCACAACTATCAAGGCCAGAGTCTTAACGCTTCCTGGTGTTAACGCAAGGCATATAATTGTCTTACATAACTTCTAAAATACTCGTTGGAAAACAAATGTATAAATTTCAAGAAATACAGAAGATAATAAAACTTTCAAATCCTGCTGTATGCAAAGTACCAATCCTGCTTATTTGAAACAGCTGGGCCAAGACCTCCACCCAAGTTAACTGAGTGCAATATTTCTTAGAGACTCTGCCCTTGATAGTTGGCATCCTCCATCATAAACTTGATGTTATAGACTGTTGGAAAAAATGTCTATTCCACCGTGTTGGGTAAATTGTGGACGGTGAGAAGCTTCAACAATTATGCGATGTCATACGCACCAGAGAAAATAACAAATGGTAATATCATTACAATTAAATATTACAATTAAATATTATACATTATATTACAATTAAATATTATAAATGTATCACTTAATAAGCTTTAAACTTGAATTTTTTCCTAAAAATAAAAGGTTTTAAATGCTTATACTATTTAATATTTTTTTTTAAATTAAAAAATTATCCAATTTTATAAGTTTTATTAACATGTTGAAGAAGAAAATTACAAGGAGGACACACTACAGCTTGAAATCAATTTAATTGTGGTGTGGACAATAGTATTCTCCTTACACTACAACTTGAAATCAATTTAAATGTGGAATGGACAATAGTATTCTCATTTGCTTCGTGTGACTCAATTATTTCAATTTAAGTGTGGAGTGGACAATAGTATTCTCAATTTGCTTGGTGTGACTCAATTATTTCAATGGAGGAAAACCTAATGAGTTGTTGGTGAAAACCCACATCTTAACTTAACATCATCATGTCAAGAGGTGCAACGTTTGTCCTTTCTTCTTTTGAGCAGCATAAAAGATTTAAAATGAAGAGATATGGTGATTAGAGACAGAAATACTGTGTGCTGTGACAACCATAAGGATGAAGACCGTGTCTAGATCATCATATGAAGTCAAAATGGTGACAACAATTTATATATAAACATATGCATGCTTGAAAAATAAAACAAACATAGGCGCCCATGTGGGTGAAGAAATCACAAAGAAGTTCAATGTGGAAAAATCTTTGAACTCGCAGCGGCGGTGCAAAGATGTTAGGTTAGCCAGTTACGAGGGAAGTCTGGGCAGATAATTTGAACGACGAATTTAAGTTGATCAGGGAAATAATAGACCACTATCCTCTTGTTGCCTTTGACACAGGATTTCCTGATATTCTTTAGCCAACCCCATCGTCGGGTCATTGGTCTTACGGCACTCTGAAATCCAATGCGGACGCCATTCATCTTATCCAGGTTATCCTTACTCTTTTCGACGAAAACGGAAAACTACCGGTGTGTGCTACGGGTCAGTGTTGCATTTGGCAATTTAATTTTAAGGAATTCAATCCTCATTGTGGTAAGTGTAACCCGAAATCCATTGACTTATTGAGCAAAAGCGGGATTGACTTTGAGAAAAGCAAACGCGAAGGTATCGATTCAATTGATTTTGCTCAGCTTCTGATGTCTTCGGGGCTTGTTTTAAATAATGATATTACCTTTTTATTTTTTTTGCTGCGTATGACATCGCATACTTGCTGAAGCTTCTCACCGGCCAGAATTTACCGTGGAGGACTTCTATAAACTTATAAACATATTTTTTTTCAACTGTCTATGACATAGAGTTTATGATGGAGGAATGCCAACTATCATGGCGAAAGTCTCTCCGAAATATTGCACAACTATCAAGGCCAGAGTCTTAACGCTTCCTGGTGTTAACGCAAGGTATATAATTGTCTTACATAACTTCTAAAATACTCATTGGAAAACAAATGTATAAATTTCAAGAAAATACAGAAGATAACAAAACTTTCAAATCCTGCTGTATGCAAAGTACCAATCCTGCTTATTTGAAACAGCTGGGCCAAGACCTCCACCCAAGTTAACTGAGTGCAATATTTCGTAGAGACTCTGCCCTTGATAGTTGGCATCCTCCATCATAAACTTGATGTTATAGACTGTTGGAAAAAATGTCTTTTCCACCGTGTTGGGTAAATTGTGGACGGTGAGAAGCTTCAACAAGTATGCGATGTCATACGCACCAGAGAAAATAACAAATGGTAATATCATTATTTAAAACAAGCCCGGAAGACATCAGAAAATTAGCAAAATCAATTGAATCGATACCCTCGCGTTTGTTTTTCTCAAAGTCAATCCCGGTTTTGCTAAATAGTTCAATGGATTTTGGGTTACACTTACCACAATGAGGACTAAATTCCTTAAAATTAAATTGCCAAATGCAACACTGACCCGTAGCACACACCGGTAGCTTTCCGTTTTCGTCGAAAAGAGTAAGGATAACCTCGATAAGATGAATGGCGTCCACATTTGATTTCAGAGTGCCGTAAGACCAATGACCCGACGATGGGGTTGTCTAAAGAATACAGGAAATCCTGTGTCAAAGGCAACAAGAGGAGAGTGGTTTTTTTTTTTTTTTTCCCAAAACTTAAATTCATCATTCCAATTATCTGCCTAGGCCTTCCTGATAACTTGACCTAACGTCCTTGTACCGCCGTTGCGAGTTCAAAGATATTTCAACATTAAACTTCTTTGTGATTTATTCACCCAAATGAGAACGCCTATTTTTTTTTTTTTTTTAAATTGTGCCTATGTTTATAAACAACAAGTTGTTTATCTTCGCTTCAAATGATGATCTTGAGTTGAGAGAAGGTGAGCTTTGAGTACCGACTGACTAGGTTTTGTTCCATTGAAATAAAGCCTTTCTCCTTTACATGATGCTCTATATTTTAAATGAGAATACTATAGTCTACTTTATATTTAAATTGATTTCAACATGTAGTGTTTCTCTTTTTATAAAGTAATTTTTTGATATCATATTTCATAATATCATGCATTGTATCATGAAAGACATGGATTATGGCTCTTTGTAGTTATATATTTGGATTGTTTGTGCAGATTTATAGTTTTTAGATTTGATGCCCCTATGAGTTGAGGGTAGGAAGTCAGGTGGTAAATGCATCATGCAACATGGCAAATAATATTTATAATTAGAACACTTTTTTATTTTGATGGTAAATAAAAGATTATGTATTTTTTTTAAATATAGGGTTCAAAGATGATGTAGCAAGTAAGTCTGATGCAACAAAATGCAATTTTAAAGAGGGTTATTTAATAATTAATTTTAACTAGTCTCCTTTTATCTTTAATTAATTTTAACTTGTCTTCTTTATCGCCCTTGTGGCTTTCTTTGTAGTGCTTGTGGGATCCCGTTAGAATCTTCTTCTATTAGTAGTACCCAAAAAATAAATACATTAATAGAAGCAAACTGATTACAGATGAAATATAGTGCTACGATCTAAATTTTGGAAATGGAAATATTGGATTAAAATTTTTGATTTTTTATTACCATAGAGGTGGCAGCACTATAGTCCTATGAAAGCATTGTTGGTCCAGAAGAAGCATCACGAGTGCTACGACTTCTTGGTGGAACTTTCATTTGTTGGAGGTATTACATTATTTGTTACCTTACAATAATATTGCAAGAATCTTTGTAAATAAATTAGATTAGGATGTGTTTTATATTTAGACGGTGTGTTTAATATTTAGGTCCATAGTATGTATCATATAAGTTTGGAGTTATGTGTGTGGTCTCAATTAAGTGCAAGTTAAATATATTAGGTCTCATGTTTGGATGTAGGGAGTTATGAGTAATAATGAAAGACTTTACCTTTATGTAATATTTAGAAGAGAACAAAGGTCAAGAGTGATGCATATGAAGAGTCTCATACATACATACATATATTGAAGATAAAGCTGTATATTATATATCTGACAAGCCTTGCATTTATGCATGCTTTTGTAGATAAATTTTAGATAAAATTTTAGTGTGCTTTTTTAATGTGTTATATGTGGCTTCTATTGGGGACCACTCCCATAAAAATACGAAAATATTATTTCAATGAGTTTACATAGGATTTTACGAGGGATCTTGGTCCCCTAATACTAAGTGGGGTTTAAACCTTGGACCTCTCAAAGAGAAGCTAAAATACTTAAACCTTGGACCTCTCAAAGAGAAACCAAAATACTTACCACTACAGTAAGCTTGTAGCTATCAAAATAGTAAAATATTCTATTTGCTGTAGCATACCATTTTATCATACTTTTTTCATTTTTATTTTCTATTTAATATATTCTTCAACTTCCTTCAGGTGCTATATTTTCAAAATAATCTCCTTAGACATCATTTTAATCAAGACATAAATTCTAACTTGGAAAATTACCTTGTAGAATTTAAATTTCACTACGATGAAGATCAACACCATAATTCACTAGGATGACTCGTCCATGTATTTTTAAATATTGTAGGCTTGTTATTAGCACATATTTTTCTACAATTGAGACTTCTCATGATGAGCACCATATTTGTAGATATTATGCAAGAGACACAATAACACAATTCTAAAATTCGACATGATTTTGAGATTTATTTTTAAAAATTTTGTTATTCCTTTCAAACTTTAAATATAGCATGGCATATCCTCGAAAGAATACATAATTATTTAGATTTGAAATAATTTATACAACATTTTATCAACTCTTTCAATGTTGACGGAGCTACCAAATATAATTTCATATTTTTTAAAATATTATTCCAAATGGTGTGAGGAAATAGATAATGAAGAAGTAAATGGTCTAATATTTCTAAATTTTTCTCAAAAAAATGCACATCTAAAGGGTCCATAATATCGTCTTCTTTATAGACTCACTTCGATAAGAATCTTGCTTTGAACTATTGATCAAAGAAATGTTGAGGCCTTAGGGAGAGCCTATAATATCGAAATCTTCTTCCAAGGGAAATATTTGGGAGAAGGAAGTTTTGGTTGTTCTAAATCCTCATATCCCAACTTGATCAAGTATGCACCTTCTTTTGATAAATTTCAAAGCAACTCCTCTTTTTATCAATTGTAAACTCTTTAATATGAAGTTCTATATTGATGATCATTTGGATAGAGTTATTTTCCTAAAACCATGGTTAAGATCGTATCTTTCTAACTTGCCAAGAAAGCTTTCATTCTATCTAAAAAAGAGATGCAAAGCTCTTTTTATTTTTTTTATCAAACAAAGGAATACCCAAGTAGGTTGATGGAAATTTTTTAATCCTAAACCCAAAATCATTCACAATAATTTATTGTAATTCTAGGGCAGTATTAATAAAAAATCTTAGATTTCCTAGTATTTATATACTATCCAATAGCCTTCTCATAGCACGATAATATTGATTTAGACGGTGATGGGCCCACTAACTAAGGGATGACCCAAAAAAAATGTATCATCAACAAATTATATATGAGATTCAAAGGAATCATTTTTTGCAACTTGAATACCCTTGTTTTTTCCTTCTATTTTTACCATTGAAAAGGTTTTGCCTAATGCTTTTTCAAGAATACTGAATAGATGAATAGATAAGGAGAAAGTGGATCACCTTGATAAAGTCCACAAGACGATTTGAAGTATCGAGTAGAAGAACCATTGAAAAGATCTTGATCTCTTCTGTTGTCTTTGTGTTAGGATTTTCCTCCACATCTTCCTTTACACATTTAATTCCTTTTGAACTCGAACTTATATATTGTACTTGTTTATCCCTTATGTACTTCTTTGTTTCTTCTAATGGCTGATCCAAGTGAGTTATGGTGGTCTTTACCATAAGATGTTGTAGATAGTATTTATTTACCCCTTCTTTAGGAGTAGAATAATTTTGATCTAATCTACTTTCTAATAATGTATGATTTCCTTGCATTACCTTGAAATTTATCTTATGACCAAAGGCTTTTGTCTCTTTCTTCATAGTTTTTACTTTGCAAATTGTTGCCAAATGGCTAGCTTCATAATAATTATAACAACAACATGCAATATTTTTATAATCTACTTGTTGATCCCATTATCTTAATTTAGATTTGATCTTAATAGATTGTGACAAAGGTTTTAAAGTATCCATAGCAACACATATTATAGTATAAATAGCATGCCCCTGCTCGTTAATAGTTAGTCCTTACTTGTTTAATTATTGTGGGGTGTTTCTAATATTCTTCAAAGCATTCTTATTGATAAGATGATATGGAAGTTCAAAAATCCTAACCCAAATTGAAAGATTCTTAACTTTTTTATCTCAAGAAGAAAAATCATTCCATGGTCTTAAATAAAGGGTATCTCTCCTTGTAAACCATGGGTCACCACTCAATATTTCATCCCTATTTTTAGAATTAGAAAATATGACAAGAAAAAATCTTTAGGAAGAAAATCCATAGTGTAATTTGAATTCAATTCCCACTTCTACTTGATCCAATCTTAAAATCCAAAAAACCTGAGTAATGTTTATGAAACTAATCCGTTGCTTTTAAAAACTGTTATATCATGCTCAATCATCTCATCCTTGATAGTCACTTCTAGTGTAACATCTTCTACCTAAATTAAACTTACCATATATTTGAGGTTTTGGTTATATTCAGCTTGGGCATCCATACTTTCAACTAGGGAATCCTTACTTTCCAATAGGGTTTTCAAATTTAACTTTCCTTCCAAACTAGCTACTGGGGCTCACTCTTAACATGCACTTCCTCCTAGCTCACACTCCCTCCTAGCTTACACTTGCTCTCAATTCATACTTTCTCCTAGCTCGCACTCCCTCCTGACTCGCACTCGCTTCTATATCTTTTTTCTATCAACATTCCTTTGCTTCGATTTTTTTAAGAAATAATATTCGTCACATTCATGGTAAGGTTTTGAAGCATCGATACACTTTGGATGAACCCATTGGTTTTATCCCATATTTGAAGATCTCAAGATTGCTAAAAGAACTAAATCCTCCTACACTCGAAGTAGCACAAAATTCTTCCATCATACTCTACAACTCCTAGGGTTTACTATTTATAAAGTATTCTTTACTTTTGGATCTTTGCATGATAGTTTAACTTTCTAGGTGACCTTAATATGACCAAGCTCTCTAGTTTGCACACCCGCTGCATGCCATGTCTCTAGCTTCACCTATAGTCCTCTTGTAAAAACAACATAACTTTAGTGTTTTGATTTTTTACATCAATTAGAACACTTCTTCCATCGCTAGGATTTCATGGTGAATACTGGCAAATGCTATTACAAAAATTAAAACATGACAAAGACTATTTTAAAAATTAAAATACATGTTCCTCATGATCTACCTTAGATGATGAAGCTTTTTTTATATTTTTTACAATACTATAGATGGTGCATAATATCTCATGCTAATTTGATATTATTTATTATGTAACCTTAATAAAAATATATTTTTTAGTTGGTTATATGAAATTGAAATAGCCACATTTATACTACACTATCAAGATAATGATATTACAAAAGGTTAATAATTATACATGTATCACTTAACAAGCTTTAAACTTAATTTTTTCCTAAAAATAAAAGAATTTAAATGCTTATACTATTTAATATTTTTTTTTTAAATTAAAAAATTATCCAATTTTATTAAAATGTTGAAAAATAAAATTACAAGGAGGACACACTACAACTTGAAATCAATCTAATTGTGGAGTGGACAATAGTATTCTCCTTACACTACGGCTTGAAATGGCCACAGTTACACTACACTATCAAGACAATGATATTACAATTAAATATTATACATGTATCACTTAACAAGCTTTAAACTTGAATTTTTTCCTAAAAATAAAAGGATTTAAATTCTTATACTATTTAATATATTTTTTTTTAAATTAAAAAATTATCCAATTTTATAAGTTTTATTAACATGTTGAAGAAGAAAATTACAAGGAGGACACACTACAGCTTGAAATCAATTTAATTGTGGTGTGGACAATAGTATTCTCCTTACACTACAACTTTGAAATCAATTTAAATGTGGAATAGACAATAGTATTCTCATTTGCTTCGTGTGACTCAATTATTTCAATTTAAGTGTGGAGTGGACAATAGTATTCTCAATTTGCTTGGTGTGACTCAATTATTTCAATGGAGGAAAACCTAATGAGTTGTTGGTGAAAACCCACATCTTAACTTAACATCATCATGTCAAGAGGTGCAACGTTTGTCCTTTCTTCTTTTGAGCAGCATAAAAGATTTAAAATGAAGAGATATGGTGATTAGAGAGACAGAAATACTGTCTGCTGTGACAACCATAAGGATGAAGACCGTGTCTAGATCATCATATGAAGTCAAAATGGTGACAACAATTTATATATAAACATATGAAAGCTTGAAAAATAAAACAAACATAGGCGCCCATGTGGGTGAAGAAATCACAAAGAAGTTCAATGTGGAAAAATCTTTGAACTCGCAGCGGCGGTGCAAAGATGTTAGGTTAGCCAGTTACGAGGGAAGTCTGGGCAGATAATTTGAACGACGAATTTAAGTTGATCAGGGAAATAATAGACCACTATCCTCTTGTTGCCTTTGACACAGGATTTCCTGATATTCTTTAGCCAACCCCATCGTCGGGTCATTGGTCTTACGGCACTCTGAAATCCAATGCGGACGCCATTCATCTTATCCAGGTTATCCTTACTCTTTTCGACGAAAACGGAAAACTACCGGTGTGTGCTACGGGTCAGTGTTGCATTTGGCAATTTAATTTTAAGGAAGTCAATCGTCATTGTGGTAAGTGTAACCCGAAATCCATTGACTTATTGAGCAAAAGCGGGATTGACTTTGAGAAGGTATCGATTCAATTGATTTTGCTCAGCTTCTGATGTCTTCGGGGCTTGTTTTAAATAATGATATTACCTTTTTATTTTTTTTTGCTGCGTATGACATCGCATACTTGCTGAAACTTCTCACTGGCCAGAATTTACCGTGGAGGACTTCTATAAACTTATAAACATATTTTTTTTCAACTGTCTATGACATAGAGTTTATGATGGAGGAATGCCAACTATCATGGCGAAAGTCTCTCCGAAATATTGCACAACTATCAAGGCCAGAGTCTTAACGCTTCCTGGTGTTAACGCAAGGTATATAATTGTCTTACATAACTTCTAAAATACTCATTGGAAAACAAATGTATAAATTTCAAGAAAATACAGAAGATAACAAAACTTTCAAATCCTGCTGTATGCAAAGTACCAATCCTGCTTATTTGAAACAGATGGGCAGAGACCTCCACCCAAGTTAACTGAGTGCAATATTTCATAGAGACTCTGCCCTTGATAGTTGGCATCCTCCATCATAAACTTGATGTTATAGACTGTTGGAAAAAATGTCTTTTCCACCGTGTTGGGTAAATTGTGGACGGTGAGAAGCTTCAACAAGTATGCGATGTCATACGCACCAGAGAAAATAACAAATGGTAATATCATTATTTAAAACAAGCCCGGAAGACATCAGAAAATTAGCAAAATCAATTGAATCGATACCCTCGCGTTTGTTTTTCTCAAAGTCAATCCCGGTTTTGCTAAATAGTTCAATTGATTTTGGGTTACACTTACCACAATGAGGACTAAATTCCTTAAAATTAAATTGCCAAATGCAACATTGACCCGTAGCACACACCGGTAGCTTTCCGTTTTCGTCGAAAAGAGTAAGGATAACCTCGATAAGATGAATGGCGTCCACATTTGATTTCAGAGTGCCGTAAGACCAATGACCCGACGATGGGGTTGTCTAAAGAATACAGGAAATCCTGTGTCAAAGGCAACAAGAGGATAGTGGTTTATTATTTCCCTGATCAACTTAAATTCGTCGTTCAAATTATCTGCCTAGGCCTTCCTGATAACTTGACCTAACGTCCTTGTACCGCCGTTGCGAGTTCAAAGATATTTCAACATTAAACTTCTTTGTGATTTATTCACCCAAATGAGAACGCCTATTTTTTTTTTTTAAATTGTGCCTATGTTTATATACAACAAATTGTTTATCTTCGCTTCAAATGATGATCTTGAGTTGAGAGAAGGTGAGCTTTGAGTACCGACTGACTAGGTTTTGTTCCATTGAAATAAAGCCTTTCTCCTTTACATGATGCTCTATATTTTAAGTGAGAATACTATAGTCTACTTTATATTTAAATTGATTTCAACATGTAGTGTTTCTCTTTTTATAAAGTAATTTTTTGATATCATATTTCATAATATCATGCATTGTAACATGAAAGACATGGATTATGGCTCTTTGTAGTTATATATTTGGATTGTTTGTGCAGATTTATAGTTTTTAGATTTGATGCCCCTATGAGTTGAGGGTAGGAAGTCAGGTGGTAAATGCATCATGCAACATGGCAAATAATATTTATAATTAGAACACTTTTTTATTTTGATGGTAAATAAAAGATTATGTATTTTTTTTAAATATAGGGTTCAAAGATGATGTAGCAAGTAAGTCTGATGCAACAAAATGCAATTTTAAAGAGGGTTATTTAATAATTAATTTTAACTAGTCTCCTTTTATCTTTAATTAATTTTAACTTGTCTTCTTTATCGCCCTTGTGGCTTTCTTTGTAGTGCTTGTGGGATCTCGTTAGAATCTTCTTCTATTAGTAGTACCCAAAAAATAAATACATTAATAGAAGCAAACTGATTACAGATGAAATATAGTGCTACGATCTAAATTTTGGAAATGGAAATATTGGATTAAAATTTTTTATTTTTTATTACCATAGAGGTGGCAGCACTATAGTCCTATGAAAGCATTGTTGGTCCAGAAGAAGCATCACGAGTGCTACGACTTCTTGGTGGAACTTTCATTTGTTGGAGGTATTAAATTATTTGTTACCTTACAATAATATTGCAAGAATCTTTGTAAATAAATTAGATTAGGATGTGTTTTATATTTAGACTGTGTGTTTAATATTTAGGTCCATAGTATGTATCATATAAGTTTGGAGTTATGTGTGTGGTCTCAATTAAGTGCAAGTTAAATATATTAGGTCTCATGTTTGGATGTAGGGAGTTATGAGTAATAATGAAAGACTTTACCTTTATGTAATATTTAGAAGAGAACAAAGGTCAAGAGTGATGCATATGAAGAGTCTCATACATACATACATATATTGAAGATAAAGCTCTATATTATATATCTGAAAATCCTTGCATTTATGCATGCTTTTGTAGATAAAATTTTAGTGTGCTTTTTTAATGTGTTATATGTGGCTTCTATTGGGGACCACTCCCATAAAAATACGAAAATATTATTTCAATGAGTTTACATAGGATTTTACGAGGGATCTTGGTCCCCTAATACTAAGTGGGGTTTAAACCTTGGACCTCTCAAAGAGAAGCTAAAATACTTAAACCTTGGACCTCTCAAAGAGAAACCAAAATACTTACCACTACAGTAAGCTTGTAGCTATCAAAATAGTAAAATATTCTATTTGCTGTAGCATACCATTTTATCATACTTTTTTCATTTTTATTTTCTATTTAATATATTCTTCAACTTCCTTCAGGTGCTATATTTTCACAATAATCTCCTTAGACATCATTTTAATCAAGACATAAATTCTAACTTGGAAAATTACCTTGTGGAATTTAAATTTCACTACGATGAAGATCAACACCATAATTCACTAGGATGACTCGTCCATGTATTTTTAAATATTGTAGGCTTGTTATTAGCACATATTTTTCTACAATTGAGAATTCTCATGATGAGCACCATATTTGTAGATATTATGCAAGAGACACAATTACACAATTCTAAAATTCGGCATGATTTTGAGATTTATTTTATACAACATTTTATCAACTCTTTCAATGTTGACGGAGATACCAAATATAATTTCATATTTTTTAAAATATTATTCCAAATGGTGTGAGGAAACAGATAATGAAGAAGTAAATGGTCTAATATTTCTAAATTTTTCTCAAAAAAATGCACATCTAAAGGGTCCATAATATCCTCTTCTTTATAGACTCACTTCGATAAGAATCTTGCTTTGAACTATTGATCAAAGAAATGTTGAGGCCTTAGGGAGAGCCTATAATATCGAAATCTTCTTCCAAGGGAAATATTTGGGAGAAGGAAATTTTGGTTTTTCTAAATCCTCATATCCCAACTTGATCAAGTATGCACCTTCTTTTGATAAATTTCAAAGCAACTCCTCTTTTTATCAATTGTAAACTCTTTAATATGAAGTTCTATATTGATGATCATTTGGATAGAGTTATTTTCCTAAAACCATGGTTAAGATCGTATCTTTCTAACTTGCCAAGCAAGCTTTCATTCTATCTAAAAAAGAGATGCAAAGCTCTTTTTATTTTTTTTATCAAACAAAGGAATACCCAAGTAGGTTGATGGAAATTTTTTAATCCTAAACCCAAAATCATTCACAATAATTTATTGTAATTCTAGGGTAGTATTAATAAAAAATATTAGATTTGGTAGTATTTATATACTATCCAATAGCCTTCTCATAGCACAATAATATTGATTTAAACTCCATGGGCCCACTAACTAAGGGATGACCCAAAAAAAATGTATCATCAACAAATTATATATGAGATTCAACGGAATCATTTTTTGCAACTTGAATACCCTTGTTTTTTCCTTCCATTTTTACCATTGAAAAGGTTTAGCCTAATGCTTTTTCGAGAATACTGAATAGATGAATAGATAAGGAGAAAGTGGATCACCTTGACAAAGTCCACAAGACGATTTGAAGTATCGAGTAGAAGAACCATTGAAAAGATCTTGATCTCTTCTGTTGTCTTTGTGTTAGTATTTTCCTCCACATCTTCCTTTACACCTTTAATTCCTTTTGAACTCGAACTTATATATTGTACTTGTTTATCCCTTATGTACTTCTTTGTTTCTTCTAATGGCTGATCCAAGTGAGTTATGGTGGTCTTTACCATAAGATGTTGTAGATAGTATTTATTTACCCCTTCTTTAGGAGTAGAATATTTTTGATCTGATCTACTTTCTAATAATGTATGATTTCCTTGCATTACCTTGAAATTTATCTTATGACCAAAGGTTTTTGTCTCTTTCTTCATAGTTTTTACTTTGCAAATTGTTGCCAAATGGCTAGCTTCATAATAATTATTTCATAGAGACTCTGCCCTTGATAGTTGGCATCCTCCATCATAAACTTGATGTTATAGACTGTTGGAAAAAATGTCTTTTCCACCGTGTTGGGTAAATTGTGGACGGTGAGAAGCTTCAACAAGTATGCGATGTCATACGCACCAGAGAAAATAAAAAATGGTAATATCATTATTTAAAACAAGCCCGGAAGACATCAGAAAATTAGCAAAATCAATTGAATCGATACCCTCGCGTTTGTTTTTCTCAAAGTCAATCCCGGTTTTGCTAAATAGTTCAATTGATTTTGGGTTACACTTACCACAATGAGGACTAAATTCCTTAAAATTAAATTGCCAAATGCAACACTGACCCGTAGCACACACCGGTAGCTTTTCATTTTCGTCGAAAAGAGTAAGGATAACCTCGATAAGATGAATGGCGTCCACATTTGATTTCAGAGTGCCGTAAGACCAATGACCCGACGATGGGGTTGTCTAAAGAATACAGGAAATCCTGTGTCAAAGGCAACAAGAGGATAGTGGTTTATTATTTCCCTGATCAACTTAAATTCGTCGTTCAAATTATCTGCCTAGGCTTTCCTGATAACTTGACCTAACGTCCTTGTACCGCAGTTGCGAGTTCAAAGATATTTCAACATTAAACTTCTTTGTGATTTATTCACCCAAATGAGAACGCCTATTTTTTTTTTTTTTTAAAGTGTGGCTATGTTTATATACACCAAGTTGTTTATCTTCGCTTCAAATGATGATCTTGATTTGAGAGAAGGTGAGCTTTGAGTACCGACTGACTAGGTTTTCTTCCATTGAAATAAAGCTTTTCTCCTTTACATGATGCTCTATATTTTAAATGAGAATACTATTGTCTACTTTATATTTAAATTGATTTCAACATGTAGTGTTTCTTTTTTATAAAGTAATTTTTTGATATCATATTTCATAATATCATGCATTGTATCATGAAAGACATGGATTATGGCTCTTTGTAGTTATATATTTGGATTGTTTGTGCAGATTTATAGTTTTTAGATTTGATGCCCCTATGAGTCGAGGGTAGGAAGTTAGGTGGTAAATGCATCATGCAATGTGCCAAATAATATTTATAATTAGAAAACTTTTTTATTTTGATGGTAAATAAAAGATTATATATTTTTTTTAAAGATATAGGGTTCAAAGATGATGTAGCAAGTAAGTCTGATGCAACAAAATGCAATTTTAAAGTGCGTTATTTAATAATTAATTTTAACTAGTCTCCTTTTATATTTAATTAATTTTAACTTGTCTTCTTTATCATCCTTGTGGATTTCTTTGTAGTGGTTGTGGGATCCCGTTAAAATCTTCTTCTATTAATAGTACCCAAAAAATAAATACATTAATAGAAGCAAACTGATTACAGAAAAAATATAGTGCTACGATCTAAATTTTGAAAATGGAAATATTGGATTAAATTTTTTGATTTTTTACTACCATAGAGGTGGCAGCACTATAGTCCTATGAAAGCATTGTTCGTCTAGAAGAAGCATCACGAGTGCTACGACTTCTTGGTGGCACTTTCATTTGTTGGAGGTATACATTATTTGTTGCCTTACAATGATATTGCAAGAATCTTTGTAAATAAATTAGATTAGGATGTGTTTTATATTTAGACGGTGTGTTTAATATTTAGGTCCGTATCATATAAGTTTGGAGTTATGTGTGTGGTGTCAATTAGGTAAGTGCAAGTTATATATATTAGGTCTCATGTTTGGATGTAGGGAGTTATGAGTAATAATGAAAGACTTTACCTTTATGTAATATTTAGAAGAGAACAAAGGTCAAGAGTGATGCATATAAAAAGTCTCATACATACATACATATATTGAAGATAAAGCTTTATATTATATATCTGAAAAGCCTTCTCATGATGAGCACCATATTATTAGCACATATTTTTCTACAATTGGGACTTCTCATGATGAGCACCATATTTGTAGATATTATGCAAGAGACACAATAACACAATTCTAAAATTCGGCATGATTTTGAGATTTATTTTTAAAAATTTTGTTATTCCTTTCAAGCTTTAAATTTCAACAAATAATAGCAGTGCATATCCTCGAAAGAATACATAATTATTTAGATTTGAAATAGTTTATACAACATTTTATCAACTCTTTCAATGTTGACGGAGCTACCAAATATAATTTCATATTTTTTAAAATATTATTCCAAATGGTGTGAGGAAACAGATAATGAAGAAGTAAATGGTCTAATATTTCTAAATTTTTATCAAAAAAATGCACATCTAAAGGGTCCATAATATCCTCTTCTTTATAGACTCACTTCGATAAGAATATTTTTGGGAGAAGGAAATTTTGTTTGTTCTAAATCCTCATATCCCAACATGATCAAGTATGCATCTTCTTTTGATAAATTTCAAAGCAACTTCTCCTTTTATCAATTGTAAACTCTTTAATATGAAGTTCTATATTGATGATCATTTGGATAGAGTTATTTTCCTAAAACCATGGTTAAGATAGTATCTTTCTAACTTGCCAAAGCAAGCTTTCATTCTATCTAAAAAAGAGATACAAAGCTCTTTTTATTTTTTTATCAGACAAAGGAATACCCAAGTAGGTTGATGGAAATTTTTTAATCCTAAACCCAAAATCATTCACAATAATTTATTGTAATTCTAGGGTAGTATTAATAAAAAATTCTTAGATTTGGTAGTATTTATATACTATCCAACAACCTTCTCATAGCATGATAATATTGATTTAAAATCCATGGGCCCACTAACTAAGGGATGACCCAAAAAAAATGTATCATCAACAAATTATATATGAGATTCAAAGGAATCATTTTTTACAACTTGAATACCCTTGTTTTTTCCTTCCATTTTTACCATTGAAAAGGTTTTGCCTAATGCTTTTTCGAGAATACTGAATAGATGAATAGATAAGGAGAAATTGGATCACCTTGACAAAGTCCACAAGATGATTTGAAGTATCGAGTAGAAGAACCATTGAAAAGATCTTGATCTCTTCTGTTGTCTTTGTGTTAGGATTTTCCTCCACATCTTCCTTTACACGTTTAATTCCTTTTGAACTCGAACTTATATATTGTACTTGTTTATCCCTTATGTACTTCTTTGTTTCTTCTAATGGCTGATCCAAGTGAGTTATGGTGGTCTTTACCATAAGATGTTGTAGATAATATTTATTTACCCCTTCTTTAGGAGTAGAATATTTTTGATCTGATCTACTTTCTAATAATGTATGATTTCCTTGCATTACCTTGAAATTTATCTTATGACCAAAGGTTTTTGTCTCTTTCTTCATAGTTTTTACTTTGCAAATTGTTGCCAAATGGCTAGCTTCATAATAATTATAACAACAAAATGCAATATTTTTATAATCTACTTGTTGATCCCATTATCTTAATTTAGATTTGATCTTAATAGATTGTGACAAAGGTTTTAAAATATCCATAGCAACACATATTATAGTATAAATAGCATGCCCCTGCTCGTTAATAGTTAGTCCTTACTTGTTGAATTATTGTGGGGTTTTTCTAATATTCTTCAAAGCATTCTTATTGATAAGATGATATGGAAGTTCAAAAATCCTAACCCAAATCGAAAGATTCTTAACTTTTTTATCTCAAGAAGAAAAATCATTCCATGGTCTTAAATAAAGGGTATCTCTCCTTGTAAACCATGGGTCACCACTCAATATTTCATCCCTATTTTTGGAATTAGAAAATATGACAAGAAAAAATATTTAGGAAGAAAATCCATAGTGTAATTTGAATTCAATTCCCACTTCTACTTGATCCAATCTTAAAATCCAAAAAACCTGAGTAATGTTTATGAAACTAATCCGTTGCTTTTAAAAACTGTTATATCATGCTCAATCATCTCATCCTTGATAGTCACTTCTAGTGTAACATCTTCTACCTAAATTAAACTTACCATATATTTGAGGTTTTGGTTATATTCAGCTTGGGCATCCATACTTTCAACTAGGGAATCCTTACTTTGCAATAGGGTTTTCAAATTTAACTTTCCTTCCAAACTAGCTATTGGGGCTCACTCTTACCATGCACTTCCTCCTAGCTCACACTCCCTCCTAGCTTAAACTTGCTCTCAATTCATACTGTCTCCCAGCTCGCACTCCCTCCAGACTCGCACTCACTTCTATATCTTTTTTCTATCAACATTCCTTTGCTTCGATTTTTTTTAGAAATAATATTCGTCACATTCATGGTAAGGTTTTGAAGCATCGATACACTTTGGATGAACCCATTGGTTTTATCCCATATTTGAATATCTCAAGATTGCTAAAAGAACTAAATCCTCCTACACTCGAAGTAGCACAAAATTCTTCCATCATACTCTACAACTCCTTGGGTTTACTATTTATAAAGTATTCTTTACTTTTGGATCTTTGCATGATAATTTAACTTTCTAGGTGACCTTCATATGACCAAGCTCTCTAGTTTGCACACCCGCTGGATGCCATGTCTCTAGCTTCACCTATAGTCCTCTTGTAAAAACAACATAACTTTAGTGTTTTGATTTTTTACATCAATTAGAACACTTCTTCCACCGCTAGGATTTCATGGTGAATACTGGCAAATGCTATTACAAAAATTAAAACATGACAAAGACTATTTTAAAAATTAAAATACATGTTCCTCATGCTCTACCTTAGATGATGAAGCTTTTTTTATATTTTTTACAATACTATAGATGGTGCATAAGATCTCATGCTAATTTGATATTATTTATTATGTAACCTTAATAAAAATATTTTTTTTAGTTGGTTATATGAAATTGAAATAGCCACATTTATACTACACTATTAATATAATGATATTACAAAAGGTTAATAATTATACATGTATCACTTAACAAGCTTTAAACTTAATTTTTTCCTAAAAATAAAAGAATTTAAATGCTTATACTATTTAATATTTTTTTAAAAATTTAAAAAATTATCCAATTTTATTAAAATGTTGAAAAATAAAATTACAAGGAGGACACACTACAACTTGAAATCAATCTAATTGTGGAGTGGACAATAGTATTCTCCTTACACTATAGCTTGAAATGGCCACACTTACACTACACTATCAAGATAATGATATTACAATTAAATATTATACATGTATCACTTAACAAGCTTTAAACTTGAATTTTTTCCTAAAAATAAAAGGATTTAAATTCTTATACTATTTAATATATATTTTTTTAAATTAAAAAATTATCCAATTTTATAAGCTTTATTAACATGTTGAAGAAGAAAATTACAAGGAGGACACACTACAGCTTGAAATCAATTTAATTGTGGTGTGGACAATAGTATTCTCCTTACACTACAACTTGAAATCAATTTAAATGTGGAATGGACAATAGTATTCTCATTTGCTTCGTGTGACTCAATTATTTCAATTTAAGTGTGGAGTGGACAATAGTATTCTCAATTTGTTTGGTGTGACTCAATTATTTCAATGGAGGAAAACCTAATGAATTGTTGGTGAAAACCCACATCTTAACTTAACATCATCATGTCAAGAGGTGCAACGTTTGTCCTTTATTCTTTTGAGCAGCATAAAAGATTTAAAATGAAGAGGTATGGTGATTAGAGAGACAGAAATACTGTCTGCTGTGACAACCATAAGGATGAAGACCGTGTCTAGATCATCATATGAAGTCAAAATGGTGACAACAATTTATATATAAACATATGCATGCTTGAAAAATAAAACAAACATAGGCGCCCATGTGGGTGAAGAAATCACAAAGAAGTTCAATGTGGAAAAATCTTTGAACACGCAGCGGCGGTGCAAAGATGTTAGGTTAGCCAGTTACGAGGGAAGTCTGGGCATATAATTTGAACAGAAAATTTAAGTTGATCAGGGAAATAATAGACCACTATCCTCTTGTTGCCTTTGACACAGGATTTCCTGATATTCTTTAGCTAACCCCATCGTCGGGTCATTGGTCTTACGGCACTCTGAAATCCAATGCGGACGCCATTCATCTTATCCAGGTTATCCTTACTCTTTTCGACGAAAACGGAAAACTACCGGTGTGTGCTACGGGTCAGTGTTGCATTTGGCAAATTAATTTTAAGGAATTCAATCCTCATTGTGGTAAGTGTAACACGAAATCCATTGACTTATTGAGCAAAAGCGGGATTGACTTTGAGAAAAGCAAACGCGAGGGTATCGATTCAATTGATTTTGCTCAGCTTCTGATGTCTTCGGGGCTTGTTTTAAATAATGATATTACCTTGTTATTTTCTTTGCTGCGTATGACATCGCATACTTGCTGAAGCTTCTCACCGGCCAGAATTTACCGTGGAGGACTTCTATAAACTTATAAACATATTTTTTTTCAACCGTCTATGACATAGAGTTTATGATGGAGGAATGCCAACTATCATGGCGAAAGTCTCTCCGAAATATTGCACAACTATCAAGGCCAGAGTCTTAACGCTTCCTGGTGTTAACGCAAGGCATATAATTTTTTTTGAAAAAAATGAAAACTTGTATTAATACAAAGACCAGATACAAGCGGGAGAGAGCACATCCCGACCCAGAGCCAAGAGCAACACAACAAGGACAACGCACAAAGGCAACACTAGCAGCCACAGGGCAAAGAGAACAAACGGCGCGAAAAGGCGACATGTCGCGAAAACGCGACATGTCGCGAAATCGCGACAGGCACCCCGTCACGGCCGCTTCGGCGCCAACAGTCGCGATAACGCGACATGTCGCGAAATCGCGACATGTCGCGATATCGCGACAGGAAGGGCCCTCGACAGCCGCCGCGAAAGGCGTCGCGAAAACGCGACGAAAAAACTAAACGACACTCATGCCACAAAAGGGTCGCGATATCGCGACAATTAACCATCCAATCACTTAAGAGCCAAACGTGCCGCGATATCGTGACAAAAATGCCAAGCTGCTTCCAATTAACCAAACTGTCACGAAATCGTGACACAATACCACCTTTGTACTGCATCTTCAAAAGAGGCGCAATATCGCTAGAAAAACCCAACAAGAGCCGCGACAGCGCTACATGTCGCGATATCGCGCAAGAAATTCGCCAAAGGCCGGAAAGGCACAACCTATCGCGAAATCGTGACAAAAACCAACTCGAGGCCGCGACAGCGCTACAGGTCGCGATATCGCGACAATTTTCCACCCAGCCGCTTAAGTGCCAAACGTGTCGCGAAATCGCGACAGGATTTCCTTGCAGCTTCCCATTCTCAAACTTGTCACGAAAATGCGACGAAATTTTAACTTTGCTTTTCAACTTCATAAAGGGAACGAAATCATGGCAAGAACTCCACACGGACCACGAAAGCGGGACCTGTCGCGATATCGCGACAGAAACCCACCAGAGGCCGCGAAGGCTCAACCTGTCGCGATATCGCGACAGCAACCAGCCAGAGGCCGCGACAGCACTACATGTCGCGATATCGCGACAAAAAAGATCCTTAGCAAAAAAAACTTTGCACATTATTTCAAAAATTGTTCAAGGCCTTGTCTAATCTCTGCATCCTCCACAGACATATTACTATGCAGATGCATCCCAACCTCTCTCTCAGCACCCATCTTAGCAAGGAAATCAGCCGCTTTATTAAGAGATCTACTAGCATAAACGGGTATCACATCCTCTAATTCCTTCCAAAGCTCTTTAATTTGGGAGACCAGAATCCATGACCTCCAAGCTTTTAAGGCAAAGTTCCTCATGCAATCAAGAGCACCAACCAGGATTTGGGAATCAGACTCAATGATTATCTTTCTATGACCTTGCTTGACGGCCCAGATGGAGGCAGATTTAATAGCAAAGGCCTCAGCTTCATTGTTTGTGGCATATCCCAGACCTTGCAATTCCCAATAGAGCACAGTCCCAGCATGATCACGGCAGATAACTCCACTACCAGCATTGCCCGGATTGCCTTTTGCAGCTCCATCGGTATTGATTTTGACCCAACCTTACGGGGAGGTTTCCAACAACTTCTTACCTGTCTCTCAAGATCAGCGGCTCTCCCTTCCAAAGGCTTAGAAGCGGGCTGATTTTCCTCCTCAGCATAGATGACAACGGTTTCCACAACTTTGCTCCAGATGACCTGCCATATCCCATCCACCGAAGAGAAGGTTTCACGGAAAATACGAGCATTTCTTTCCAACCACACCTGCCACCAAATAAAAAGGAAACCGAGCTCCCAGCCAGTACGAAGAGCTTTAGATATAAATCTACCTCTCTTCCAACTTTCCCATAAATTGGTCCGAGACAAGTCTCCAAGAGCACTGAAGTTTAAAGTGGGAGAACCAACGATGCCAAATCTGCTTGTGTGAAAGGACAATCAAACGAGAAGATGATCCACGGTTTCCTCATTCCTATAACATAAAACACCATTGGGAAGGGCCAATGATGCCTCTAATTATGAGGTTGTCAAAGGTCAAGATACCATTATGCATCAGCTGCCAAGCAAAGAAGTTCACTTTCGGCCAGCCCTTGGGATGCCATATCTTCCTCCATTCTTGAACTGGAAAAGAGTGTGGGGGGGGCTCAGGAAGGATCGAATCATAGCCCTCCTTCACAGAATAAACCCCAAGGTTCCCAAAGCCCCAGGCAAGCTCATCCTCCTCATCTCTCCCAGTAAGAAACCTTTATGACAATAGTTTTTCCAGAGTTGGAGCCTGCTCAGGAGGGATTGGAATAGGCCATTCACCCAGCCGCTTAAACTTTTGAACCTTATACTCCCCCAATTGGCTGGTATTGAAGTAGCTCTCAATATTAATCCATCCCTTATCTTCAAGAGCTGATTTTAACGGATGCAAATCAGGAAACACAGCAAGGATAGGAGGATTCTGATCCCAAGAATCAGTCCAAAATCGGGCCTTCTCCCCTCTCCCAACTTTCCAGAACAATTGATCTTTGATAATGCGAGATCCAAGCTTGAGCGCCTGCCACACAAGAGATCCATTACCCTCCAAAGGATAGCGGCCCAAGTCGTTGGGATGAACAAGACCCAAGTATTTACTAGAAAGGATTCTGCTGCAGAGGGACGTAGGCTGGGAAATCCACCTCCAATACAATTTACCAGCCAGGGCCCGATTGTTAAACTTGGAGCTTCTTAAACCCAACCCACCTTTTTCCTTGGGCTGGGTGACCTTATCCCAACCAACCAAGGCCCATTTCCTCTCTCCTTTGGCACCTTCCCAGAGAAAACTTCTAGCCACTTTGTCCAGCTCTTTCCAAATTGATGGAGGGGCGGCCAGAATAGAGAATTTATAAATTGGCATGGCCTGAATAACAGACTTCAGGAAAGTTAGTCGGCCCCCATAGCTTAACCATCTATGAGACCAGTGATTCATTCTCTCTTTGATGCCATCCAAAAGGTCCTTCCAGAAATCGGCTTTCAGTTTTTTGAAATGCGAGAGGAACCCCAGAGATAAACAACGGGAAGAGAGGTCCTAGTGAAACCCGGGATCTCCATAACTCTCTCTTGTGACCTTTGATCAAGGTTAAAGAAGACCACTTTTGATTTTGTTTCATTGATGACTTGATTAGAAGCCCGGAGGTAGACGTTAAGAGAATCTTTGATTCCTCTTGCTTCCCTGAGGCTGGCAACTCCCACCAAACCAGTATCATCCACAAACTGTAAATGAGTCAAAACTTCAGCCCCGATTTTAATTCCTGTTATCTGTCCTTGACGTCTTCTTCTCGGGGAGGAGTCTGCCTAATCCTTCGGCCAAGATGAGAAAGAGATAAGGAGAGCAAGGGTCTCCTTGGCGGAGACCCCGAGAGGCTCCAAAAGGTGGCGAGGGAAGTCCCTTAATTAAAACGGAGTAGGATGGCGTTGAGATACAGCTCATGACCCAGGCAATCCAGTCCTGAGAAAAACCAAAGGCTGCCAACATCTTGACCAAGAAGCCCCACTCTACTCTGTCATAAGCCTTAGACATATCCAGTTTGATGAACATTCCTTTGTTACCTGAATTGTGCATAGAATGGATAGCCTCCTGAGCCAAGATCACTCCATCCAAGATCTGTCTTCCTTCAACAAAACCCCCTTGCTCAGGGGAGATTATATTATGAAGAAGGGGTTTTAGTCTTTCAGCCATAATTTTAGTGATTATTTTGTAAATCACATTACATAAGGCAATAGGTCTGAAATCAGAAATGTGAGCCCCCCCCTCTCCTTTAGGAATTAAGGTGATAAAGGTGTGATTTAGAGCCTTGAGCATTCTTTTGTTAGTTCGGGACTCCTCAATGACAGCCAACACATCCTCCTCCAGGATATCCCAAAAGGCCTGAAAGAACTCAATAGGGAAACCATCCGGACCAGGCGATTTTCCTGTGCACATCCCAAAGACCACCTTCTTGAGTTCATCACGATCAATGGGCTTAAGAAGGGCCTGATTCTCTTCATGAGAAATAATAGAGGGAATGCCCTCAATGACTTCATTTTGGGCTTCCACATCATGCTGCATACTTTCCTTGAAGAGGTTTGAGAAGTACTCCATAGAGAGGGAGTGCATATCAGGGAGAGTGTCAAAAGAGTTTCCATTCTCGTCTTGAAGGAATTCCATGTTATTCAATTGCCTTCTAGCACAGGCAGAGCGATGGAAAAATTTTGTATTTCTGTCTCCTTCTAATAACCAAGTATTTCTTGCTCTCTGTCTCCAGTAGATCTCTTCTTGATTATCAATGTCCTCAACCGCTTTGCGTAAAGCGTCATCCTCGAATTTAAGATGCTCAGAAATAATTCCTTCTCTGAATTGTTTTTGCACCTCATTCCATCTGGCCAACAAGGGAGCCCGTTGGAGCTGGAAATCAGATTTGTTAGTTTGCTTCCACTGTTTTAGTTTACTCTTAACAAAAAGAAGTTGTTTATGAAATTTGAACATAGCTGTTCCAAAAGGGAGACGACCTTCTTCCCACCACTGTGGAATTTTCCTTCGTAGGTCCTCTTTTTGCAACCAAAAATTTTCAAATTTAAAAGGTTTGTAATACTTCCCTGACATAGTCCCTCCCTCCAGCAAAATGGGAGAGTGATCCGAGGCTGGGCCCTCCAAAATCTGGAATTTGATATTCCATCTAACATAAGCTTCCTCCGAGACCAGAAACCGGTCAAGCTTAACCCTCCTATTGTATGGCTCTCTTCTCTTATTAGTCCAGGTAAAGTTTGTACCAGGGCCTTTGATATCAACAAGGTTAAAGGCCTGGACTTGGGCAATAAACAGCCGGTCCCCTGTATCCAAAACTGGGATGCCACCTTCCTGATCCCTAGCAGATAATTTAGCATTGAAGTCCCCAACAATAATCCAATCAAAATCTTCCCGGGAGGACCTCATGTTTTGAACAACTTTCCATTGAAACCGCTGACCATCGGTGTTACGAGCCCCATAGAAATTTGTAATTAAGACTTGTTCGAGTTGTAACAATATTCTTAAAAAGAGATGTGAGGACACCTCTCCGGGCTATATGTTCTATTGCTATCCACGCCAGAGGATTCCAAAGAGTAGCAATCCCTCCCGAGGCACCTAGAGCAGCCACCGCCATATGGCCAGCACCCCTCCAGATTCGGCTGACAGTTTTACTCATAAGGTCTAATGACATTTTTGTCTCCTGAATGAGCAGAAAGTCTGTTTTACTTCTCTCTAAAAGTCTTTGAACAGCAGATTGATGGGTTCTCTTGTTTAAACCCCTCACATTCCAAGATTGAATAATCATTGGAAACCTTGGGAGCAATACGAATCAATTGTTCTCGCCAATCCTCCATTGATTAGCTTATCTCCTTGCATTGCAATTAGATCCTTATTGGATTTCCTGCCCACCCCTTGGGAATTACTATTTTTCGACCTCTTCTCCACCTAGGAAATTCCAAGAGCTGGTCTTTCTCTGAGCTTTTCTGCAATTCCCATGGTAACATCTTTGATAGCTGGCTGTACTGGGGAGTGGATTACCAGAGTCCCTGGGTTTTCTTGCTGCAAAGTCTCAGAGGAGTCAATCACCTGTTCAAGGACAGGGGTTGATGAGGGAGGAGCATGAGTAAGGATGATATTATCCTCAAGGTTCCCATCTGCTCCTTCCATAATTTGGTCTTCTTGATCCACAAGAGATTTGAAGATTTCATACCGGTTGGTTGGCTTGGGAAGAGCTTGCTCCTTGCCATTTCTCTTTTTGTTTCTTCTTCTCTTCTGCTGTTCAAAGCCATCTTTCTGGCCCTCAGAACCAGGGGGAATGATGGGTGGTTCCTTGACCGAAGTGGACTTACCCTCTCGGGGGCGATTTGACATTCCCTGTGGAGCATCCGCTTTGGTGCTCAAGATATTTGGGCAGAGCCTTGCCAAATGGCCATGCATATGGCAGACTCTACATCGGAAAGGTAGGGCTTCATAGTCTAACTGTTGTATCCAGGAGTGTCCTGCTAACTCCAGTTCCATCTCAGCTGGTAGCGGTTGGCTAATATCCAGTTCTACACAAATTCTCGCATAAACAGCAGTGTTTCCTTCAATGGTATCCTTGGAAACTCCCAAATATCTACCTAGAGAGTTGCCTATCAGTTCAAGAATCTGCTCACCCCAAAACTCCATCGGGAGAGCATACAGCCGGATCCAAACCGGGACAGCCGTGGGCTCAATGCGAGGGTCGAAACCCGCTCTCCACGGTTGGACAAATAACCCTGCCGGGCCATGGCTCCTCTTCTCTGATTCAAATGCTCTGTTTCTATCCAATAAGGAAGAAAAACTAATAATAAAATACCCATTGCTTATGGGCCATAAGGAGTACTCACCGATAGGCTCCCAGTTTTGTCTCACCCAGGGAATGCAAAAAGTGCGGGGGTGGGTCGAATGCCCATGAATTTGCGAGATCGGATCATGAGTAGCACGATAGTTTATCGTGTCTTCAACCGGCTCTGGTTCAATGACTATCTTCGGTCTTGGTGCAGATTGCGGGAGACATCCATTGACTCTATGCACAGGAGAACCCTTGCCCGCATTCCTGGATAGCAGATGGAAAGCACTCCGCTGAGCATCATCAGAGGAAGACGCAGGATTTTCTCGTAATATCTCCGCATAAGAGGTCTTCTTCCCCTCGAGAAAACCTGGAGGAGACCCCATTGGGCCCTCCCGGGGCAACGAAAGAGCCGACAACAAAGACCAGCAGCAAACCCCCAAAGACCCTGGAAGAGGCTTCCGATCAGAAACCCTAGAGGCTCGGCCGTCGGCAGTTCAGAAGGTTTCCCGCCAAATCGCCAGAGCTCAAAAATTCCACCAGCAATTTTTCCATATGTGAAACATCAAAACATCTGCTATTAATATTACAATTGATAACATTGGATCAACGCAAGGCATATAATTGTCTTACATAACTTCTAAAATACTCATTGGAAAACAAATGTATAAATTCCAAGAAAATACAGAAGATAACAAAACTTTCAAATCCTGCTGTATGCAAAGTACCAATCCTGCTTATTTGAAACAGCTGGGCCAAGACCTCCACCCAAGTTAACTGAGTTGAATAATTCGTAGAGACTCTGCCCTTGATAGTTGGCATCCTCCATCATAAACTTGATGTTATAGACTGTTGGAAAAAATGTCTTTTCCACCGTGTTGGGTAAATTGTGGACGGTGAGAAGTTTCAACAAGTATGCGATGTCATACGCACCAGAGAAAATAACAAATGGTAATATCATTATTTAAAACAAGCCCGGAAGACATCAGAAAATTAGCAAAATCAATTGAATCGATACCCTCGCGTTTGTTTTTCTCAAACTCAATCCCGGTTTTGCTAAATAGTTCAATGGATTTTGGGTTACACTTACCACAATGAGGACTAAATTCCTTAAAATTAAATTGCCAAATGCAACACTGACCTGTAGCACACACCGGTAGCTTTCCGTTTTCGTCGAAAAGAGTAAGGATAACCTCGATAAGATGAATGGCGTCCACATTTGATTTCAGAGTGCCGTAAGACCAATGACCCGACGATGGGGTTGGCTAAAGAATACAGGAAATCCTGTGTCAAAGGCAACAAGAGGATAGTGGTTTATTATTTCCCTGATCAACTTAAATTCATCATTCCAATTATCTGAACTTGACCTAACGTCCTTGTACCGCCGTTGCGAGTTCAAAGATATTTCAACATTAAACTTCTTTGTGATTTATTCACCCAAATGAGAACGCCTATTTTTTTTTTTTTTAAATTGTGCCTATGTTTATATACAACAAGTTGTTTATCTTCGCTTCAAATGATGATCTTGAGTTGAGAGAAGGTGAGCTTTGAGTACCGACTGACTAGGTTTTGTTCCATTGAAATAAAGTTTTTCTCCTTTACATGATGCTCTATATTTTAAATGAGAATACTATAGTCTACTTTATATTTAAATTGATTTCAACATGTAGTGTTTCTCTTTTTATAAAGTAATTTTTTGATATCATATTTCATAATATCATGCATTGTATCATGAAAGACATGGATTATGGCTCTTTGTAGTTATATATTTGGATTGTTTGTGCAGATTCATAGTTTTTAGATTTGATGCCCCTATGAGTTGAGGGTAGGAAGTCAGGTGGTAAATGTATCATGCAACATGGCAAATAATATTTATAATTAGAACACTTTTTTATTTTGATGGTAAATAAAAGATTATATATTTTTTTAAATATAAGGTTCAAAGATGATGTAGCAAGTAAGTCTGATGCAACAAAATGCAATTTTAAAGAGGGTTATTTAATAATTAATTTTAACTAGTCTCCTTTTATCTTTAATTAATTTTAACTTGTCTTCTTTATCGCCCTTGTGGCTTTTTTTGTAGTGCTTGTGGGATCCCGTTAGAATCTTCTTCTATTAGTAGTACCCAAAAAATAAATACATTAATAGAAGCAAACTGATTACCTACGATCTAAATTTTGGAAATGGAAATATTGGATTAAAATAGAGGTGGCAGCACTATAGTCCTATGAAAGCATTGTTGGTCCAGAAGAAGCATCACGAGTGCTACGACTTCTTGGTGGAACTTTCATTTGTTGGAGGTATTACATTATTTGTTACCTTACAATAATATTGCAAGAATCTTTGTAAATAAATTAGATTAGGATGTGTTTTATATTTAGGCGGTGTGTTTAATATTTAGGTCAATAGTATGTATCATATAAGTTTGGAGTTATGTGTGTGGTCTCAATTAAGTGCAAGTTAAATATATTAGGTCTCATGTTTGGATGTAGGGAGTTATGAGTAATAATGAAAGACTTTACCTTTATGTAATATTTAGAAGAGAACAAAGGTCAAGAGTGATGCATATGAGGAGTCTCATACATACATACATATATTGAAGATAAAGCTCTATATTATATATCTGACAAGCCTTGCATTTATGCATGCTTTTGTAGATAAATTTTAGATAAAATTTTAGTGTGCTTTTTTAATGTGTTATATATGGCTTCTATTGGGGACCACTCCCATAAAAATACGAAAATATTATTTCAATGAGTTTACATAGGATTTTACGAGGGATCTTGGTCCTCTAATACTAAGTGGGGTTTAAACCTTGGACCTCTCAAAGAGAAGCTAAAATACTTAAACCTTGGACCTCTCAAAGAGAAACCAAAATACTTACCACTACAGTAAGCTTGTAGCTATCAAAATAGTAAAATATTCCATTTGTTGTAGCATACCATTTTATCATACTTTTTTCATTTTTATTTTCTATTAAATATATTCTTCAACTTCCTTCAGGTGCTATATTTTCACAATAATCTCCTTAGACTTCATTTTAATCAAGACATAAATTCTAACTTGGAAAATTACCTTCTAGAATTTAAATTTCACTACGATGAAGATCAACACCATAATTCACTAGGATGACTCGTCCATGTATTTTAAAATATTGTAGGCTTGTTATTAGCACATATTTTTCTACAATTGAGACTTCTCATGATGAGCACCATATTTGTAGATATTATGCAAGAGACACAATAACACAATTCTAAAATTCGGCATGATTTTGAGATTTATTTTTAAAAATTTTGTTATTCCTTTCAAACTTTAAATATAGCAGGGCATATCCTGGAAAGATTACATAATTATTTAGATTTGAAATAATATATACAACATTTTATCAACTCTTTCAATGTTGATGGAGCTACCAAATATAATTTCATATTTTTTAAAATATTATTCCAAATGGTGTGAGGAAACAGATAATGAAGAAGTAAATGGTCTAATATTTCTAAATTTTTCTCAAAAAAATGCACATCTAAAGGGTCCATAATATCCTCTTCTTTATAGACTCACTTCGATAAGAATATTGCTTTGAACTATTGATCAAAGAAATGTTGAGGCCTTAGGGAGAGCCTATAATATCGAAATCTTCTTCCAAGGGAAATATTTGGGAGAAGGAAATTTTGGTTGTTCTAAATCCTCATATCCCAACTTGATCAAGTATGCACCTTATTTTGATAAATTTCAAAGAAACTCCTATTTTTATCAATTGTAAACTCTTTAATATGAAGTTCTATATTGATGATCATTTGGATAGAGTTATTTTCCTAAAACCATGGTTAAGATCGTATCTTTCTAACTTGCCAAGCAAGCTTTCATTCTATCTAAAAAAGAGATGCAAAGCTCTTTTTATTTTTTTTATCAAACAAAGGAATACCCAAGTAGGTTGATGGAAATTTTTTAATCCTAAACCAAAAATCATTCACAATAATTTATTGTAATTCTACGGCAGTATTAATAAAAAATCTTAGATTTGGTAGTATTTATATACTATCCAATAGCCTTCTCATAGCATGATAATATTGATTTAAACTCCATGGGCCCACTAACTAAGGGATGACCCAAAAAAAATGTATCATCAACAAATTATATATGAGATTCAAGGGAATCATTTTTTGCAACTTGAATACCCTTGTTTTTTCCTTCCATTTTTACCATTGAAAAGGTTTTGCCTAATGCTTTTTCGAGAATACTGAATAGATGAATAGATAAGGAGAAAGTGGATCACCTTGACAAAGTCCACAAGACGATTTGAAGTTTCGAGTAGAAGAACCATTGAAAAGATCTTGATCTCTTCTGTTGTCTTTGTGTTAGGATTTTCCTCCACATCTTCCTTTACACATTTAATTCCTTTTGAACTCGAACTTATATATTGTACTTGTTTATCCATTATGTACTTCTTTGTTTCTTCTAATGGCTGATCTAAGTGAGTTATGGTGGTCTTTACCATAAGATGTTGTAGATAGTATTTATTTACCCCTTCTTTAGGAGTAGAATATTTTTTATCTGATCTACTTTCTAATAATGTATGATTTCCTTGCATTACCTTGAAATTTATCTTATGACCAAAGGTTTTTGTCTCTTTCTTCATAGTTTTTACTTTGCAAATTGTTGCCAAATGGCTAGCTTCATAATAATTATAACAACAACATGCAATATTTTTATAATCTACTTGTTGATCCCATTATATTAATTTAGATTTGATCTTAATAGATTGTGACAAAGGTTTTAAAATATCCATAACAACACATATTATAGTATAAATAGCATGCCCCTGCTCGTTAATAGTTAGTCCTTACTTGTTGAATTATTGTGGGGTGTTTCTAATATTCTTCAAAGCATTCTTATTGATAAGATGATATGGAAGTTCAAAAATCCTAACCCAAATCGAAATATTCTTAACTTTTTTATCTCAAGAAGAAAAATCATTCCATGGTCTTAAATAAAGGGTATCTCTCCTTGTAAACCATGGGTCACCACTCAATATTTCATCCCTATTTTTGGAATTAGAAAAGATGACAAGAAAAAATCTTTAGGAAGAAAATCCATAGTGTAATTTGAATTCAATTCCCACTTCTACTTGATCCAATCTTAAAATCCAAAAAACCTAAGTAATGTTTATGAAACTAATCCGTTGCTTTTAAAAACTGTTATATCATGCTCAATCATCTCATCGTTGATAGTCACTTCTAGTGTAACATCTTCTACCTAAATTAAACTTACCATATATTTGAGGTTTTGGTTATGTTCAGCTTGGGCATCCATACTTTCAACTAGGGAATCCTTACTTTCCAATAGGGTTTTCAAATTTAACTTTCCTTCCAAACTAGCTACTGGGGCTCACTCTTACCATGCACTTCCACCTAGCTCACACTCCCTCCTAGCTTACACTTGCTCTCAATTCATACTTTCTCCCAACTTGCACTCCCTTCTGACTCGCACTCGCTTCTATATCTTTTTTCTATCAACATTCCTTTGCTTCGATTTTTTTTAGAAATAATATTCGTCACATTCATGGTAAGGTTTTGAAGCATCGATACACTTTGGATGAACGCATTGTTTTTATCCCATATTTGAAGATCTCAAGATTGCTAAAAGAACTAAATCTTCCTACACTCGAAGTAGCACAAAATTCTTCTATCATACTCTACAACTCCTAGGGTTTACTATTTATAAAGTATTCTTTACTTTTGGATCTTTGCATGATAATTTAACTTTCTAGGTGACCTTCATATGACCAATCTCTCTAGTTTGCACACCCGCTGCATGCCATGTCTCTAGCTTCACCTATAGTCCTCTTGTAAAAACAACATAACTTTAGTGTTTTGATTTTTTACATCAATTAGAACACTTCTTCCACCGCTAGGATTTCATGGTGAATACTGGCAAATGCTATTACAAAAATTAAAACATGACAAAGACTATTTTAAAAATTAAAATACATGTTCCTCATGCTCTACCTTAGATGATGAAGCTTTTTTTATATTTTTTACAATACTATAGATGGTGCATAAGATCTCATGCTAATTTGATATTATTTATTATGTAACCTTAATAAAAATATTTTTTTTAGTTGGTTATATGAAATTGAAATAGCCACATTTATACTACACTATCAATATAATGATATTACAAAAGGTTAATAATTATACATGTATCTCTTAAAAAGCTTTAAACTTATTTTTTTCCTAAAAATAAAAGAATTTAAATACTTATACTATTTAATATTTTTTTAAAAATTTAAAAAATTATCCACTTTTATTAAAATGTTGAAAAATAAAATTACAAGGAGGACACACTACAACTTGAGGAGTGGACAATAGTATTCTCCTTACACTATGGCTTGAAATGGCCACACTTACACTACACTATCAAGATAATGATATTACAATTAAATATTATACATGTATCACTTAACAAGCATTAAACTTGAATTTTTTCCTAAAAAAAAAAGGATTTAAATTCTTGTACTATTTAATATATATTTTTTTTAATTAAAAAATTATCCAATTTTATAAGCTTTATTAACATGTTGAAGAAGAAAATTACAAGGAGGACACACTACAGCTTGAAATCAATTTAATTGTGGTGTGGACAATAGTATTCTCCTTACACTACAACTTGAAATCAATTTAAATGTGGAATGGACAATAGTATTCTCATTTGCTTCGTGTGACTCAATTATTTCAATTTAAGTGTGGCGTGGACAATAGTATTCTCAATTTGCTTGGTGTGACTCAATTATTTCAATGGAGGAAAACCTAATGAGTTGTTGGTGAAAACCCACATCTTAACTTAACATCATCATGTCAAGAGGTGCAACGTTTGTCCTTTCTTCTTTTGAGCAGCACAAAATATTTAAAATGAAGAGGTATGGTGATTAGAGAGAAAGAAATACTGCCTGCTGTGACAACCATAAAGATGAAGACCGTGTCTAGATCATCATATGAAGTCAAAATGGTGACAACAATTTATATATAAACATATGCATGCTTGAAAAATAAAACAAACATAGGCGCTCATGTGGGTGAGGAAATCACAAAGAAGTTCAATGTGGAAAAATCTTTGAACTCGCAGCGGCGGTGCAAAGATGTTAGGTTAGCCAGTTACGAGGGAAGTCTGGGCAGATAATTTGAACGGCGAATTTAAGTTGATCAGGGAAATAATAGACCACTATCCTCTTGTTGCCTTTGACACAAGATTTCCTGATATTCTTTAGCTAACCCCATCGTCGGGTCATTGGTCTTACGGCACTCTGAAATCCAATGCGGACGCCATTCATCTTATCCAGGTTATCCTTACTCTTTTCGACGAAAACGGAAAACTACCGGTGTGTGCTACGGGTCAGTGTTGCATTTGGCAAATTAATTTTAAGGAATTCAATCCTCATTGTGGTAAGTGTAACCCGAAATCCATTGACTTATTGAGCAAAAGCGGGATTGACTTTGAGAAAAGCAAACGCGAGGGTATCGATTCAATTGATTTTGCTCAGCTTCTGATGTCTTCGGGGCTTGTTTTAAATAATGATATTACCTTGTTATTTTCTTTGCTGCGTATGACATCGCATACTTGCTGAAGCTTCTCACCGGCCAGAATTTACCGTGGAGGACTTCTATAAACTTATAAACATATTTTTTTTCAACCGTCTATGACATAGAGTTTATGATGGAGGAATCTTTAGGAATGGAGCCTAATTATGAGGAGGCTAAACAAAGAAAGTTTCTGGATTTACTGCGGGCAGGGAAAGTTTCCAGATTTACAGTCTGTTAGTCTACCAGAGAAAGTTTCCGGATTTACAACAGAACAACCAGGGAAAGTTTTTTTGTTTTTATCCCAAAATTAGATGTTGGGAACTCAATGTTAATCTTGGAATGTATTAAGAAAAGCAATTTGTGTTTTTTGTTTTTTTCTTATATATAATTGTGAGGAAAAACAAAGAAGACAATGACAAAGAAAATTACTGTGTTGATTCCTTGGAAATATAGAGAGGAAATTACAGCAGATGTTGGCTGTAGGTTGTAACCCTCTATTGCTTGGATTGAGAAAATGAAGGATTGAAAATTCTCGGTGGATGTAACCCACATTGGGTGAACCACGTTAAAATCGTTGTCTCTTCTTCTGTGTATGTTTGTCTAATTTTTCTTTAATTCTGCCGTTAAAGTTTGAAACACTATAATTGCTTTTCTATATAAATATATTTTATATAGTGATTTACTCTAACAAGTGGTATCAGAGCGGTTGTTTTGTTGGGTGCACTTCTTCTAAGGAGAATTTCTGGATCAAGTGGGAGCAATGGCGGAAGAAGGGAGGTTTAGAGTTCAAAAATTCAATGGCGGAACTTTCAATTCGAAAGATGCAGATGGAGGATTACTTATACCGGAAGGATCTTTACTTACCTCTTGAGGGGGAAACGAGAGAGACCTTCATCTATGTCTGATGAGGAGTGGAGTCTCCTTGATAGAAAGGCATTGGGTACTGTGAGGCTGTGCTTGGGAGCCACCGTAGCCTTCAACATCTTTGATGAAAAGACTACCAAGGGAGTCATGGATAAGTTGGCCAAGATGTATGAGAAACCATCAGCATCAAATAAGGTATTCTTAATGAAAATGTTATTTAACATGAAAATGAGTGAAGGAGGATCTGTGCATGATCATTTAAATGAATTTAATATTGTCACTAATCAATTGCATTCAATAGGATTGGATTTTGATGATGAGCTTAGGGCCTTATTAATCTTATGCTCTCTTTCGAAAAGTTGGAACAATTTGGTAATGGTGGTAAGTAACTCTGCTTGGAGTTCAAATAAATTAGAATTTGATGATGTGGTTGGTGTGATACTCGGTGAGGGCATGAGAAGAAAAACCATAGGAGAATCATCTAGCACCACCTTAATTGTTGAGAATAGAGGAAAAGGAAGAGAAAGAGGCAAGAGTTCACATCATGGCAAATCCAAAGGCAGATCCAAATCACGTGGAAAAGGAAATCTACAGTGTTGGCACTTGTGGCAAAAAGGGTCATCTCAAGAAGGATTGTTGGCAAAGAAAGGGTGATGGAAATGAAGGTAATGATAATAATGGTAACACTTCAGAAGCCAATATTACTAGACAAATTCTACAAGATGCTTTAATATTATCTCTTGATAGAAATAGTGATTATTGGGTAATTGATAGTGGTGCTTCATTCCATGCTACCTCACATAGGGAATACTTCATAGATTATGTTTCGGAGATTATGGACAGAGTTCTATTGGGAAATGACCAACCATGTAAAATCGTGGGTATTGGAAAGATTTTGATTAAATCCCCAAATGGATGTCAATGGGCTCTTAAAGAGGTGAGACACATACCAGATTTAAAGAGAAATCTTATATCGGCAAGTAAGCTTGATGGTGAAGGATACACGGTTGCATTCGAAGAAAATGCTTGGAAAGTTACTAAAGGTTCATTGATAGTAGCTAGAGGTAAATTGGTGGGTACTCTTTATTTACTTATCGATTTTTCTCACTGCTCCATGAATTTAGTTTCTATATGTGAGAGTGCATATTTGTGGCACCAAAGACTTGGCCATATGAGTGGAAAAGGTATGGAAATTTTACATTCAAGAAAGTTATTGCCTAAGTTAAAAGAGATTGATTTGGAATTCTGTGAGGATTGTGTTTATGGTAAAGCAAAGAGAGTTAGATTTCTCAAAGATTGCAAGGAAAGGAAGAAAGAGAAATTGGAGCTTATGCACTCAGATGTTTGGGGCCCAGCTCAGGTAACTTCTCTTGGAGGTTCCTCTTACTATGTACTTTTTATTGATGATGCAACAAGGAAAACATGGATATATTGCATTAAGAATAAAAGTGATGTTTTTAATACCTTTAAGAATTGGAAAGCATTAGTTGAAAATGAAACTGGAAAAAGGTTAAAGTGTCTAAAGTCGGATAATGGTGGAGAATATTGCAGTAGAGAATTTGATGTGTTTTGTTCTAAAAATGGAATTAGAAGAATCAAGGTAGTTCCAAGAACACCTCAAGAAAATGGGGTTGCGAAAGAATGAATAGAACCATCATGGAACATGCTAGGAGCATGAGAATACATGCAGGCTTACCATTATTTTTATGGGCTCATGTTGTTGATACTACAGTATATTTGATTAATAGAGGACCGTCTAGTGCCTTGGATGGAGGAATTCCGAAAGAGCTTTGGACAGGTAAACCAGTAAATTATTCTTTCCTTAAGGTATTTGGATGTGAGGCTTTTATGCATATAGACAAAGAGAACAGAAATAAGTTAGATGCTAAGGCCCAAAAGTGCTATTTTATTGTTTACGGTATTGATGGCTTGGGTTACAGATTATGGGATTGTGATAACCGAAAAGTCATTAGAAGTAGGGATGTCATATTTAATGAAAAAAACTTGTATAAAGATCGGTTGCGGGGGAAAGAAACGAGAAGAGGAAATTGCTGAATACATAGACCTTGATGGACACATAGAAAAGGTAACTCCAAAAGTGGTAGAAGATCAAAATGTATAGCAGCAGCAACAAGCACCTCAATCTCCAGAAAGTGTTGTTAGACGATCTACCAGGATAAGTAAAATTCCTCAACGTTTCTCTGATTATGTTTTGTATATTGATGCTGGTGAGCCATAATGTTTTCAGGAAGCATTACAAATGGATACCAGGAATAAGTGGGAGCTTGCAATGAATGAAGAAATGGAGTCTTTATTGCACAACCAAACTTGGGATTTGGTTGAGCTACCCAAAGGTAAAAGAGCTTTGACCAATAAATGGGTGTACAATATTAAAGAGGAGAATGAAGGGCATAAGAGATACAAAGAAAGACTAGTGGTCAAGGGATTTTCTCAGAAAAAAGGTATTGATTTTGATGAGATTTTTTCTCCAATTGTAAAAATGACCTCTATTAGAGCTATTTTGAGTCTTGTAGCTATAGAAAATTTGTTTCTGGAGCAATTGGATGTGAAGACAACATTTCTTCATGGTGATTTGGAGGAGGAAATTTATATGCACCAACCAGAAGGCTTTCGGGTGAAAGGTAAAGAGGATTGGGTATGTAAAGCCGAAAAAGAGCTTGTATGGGTTAAAACAAGCTCCTAGACAAGTGGTATTTAAAATTTGATAAGTTCATGGCTAATCAAAGGTTTGAAAGATGTCAAAGTGATCACTGTGTATATTTTAAGCAACCTGGAAATGGTAACTATGTTATTTTGCTATTGTATGTGGATGACATGTTAGTTGCAGGAACAAATATGCAAGATATAAACATGCTCAAGAAGAAGTTGGCTAAATCCTTTGCCATGAAGGATTTGGGAGAAGCCAAACAAATCCTTGGTATGAGAATAACAAGAGACAAGGGAGAGTCACACTCTGAAATTATCACAAGCAAAATACATTGAAAAAGTGCTTAAGAGATTCAACATGAACAATGCAAAGTCTGTTGCTACTCCATTGGCAAAGCATTTCAAACTCACCAAAGATTTGTGTCCCAAGACACAAAAGGAACAAGAGCATATGGGTAAGGTTCCCTATGCATCAGCGGTTGGAAGCTTGATGTATGTAATGGTTTGTACAAGACTAGACATTGCCCATGCAGTGGGAGTAGTGAGTAGATTTATGAGTAATCCAGGAAAAGGACATTGGCAAGCGGTAAAATGGATACTCAGGTACTTGAGAGGAACTTCAAATTATTCTTTGAATTTTGGAGGCTCTAATATATGCTTGAAAGGTTTTGTAGATTCTGATATGGCAGGTGATTTTGATGGTGGAAGGAGCACTACTAGCTACATATTTACTATAGGAGGGGCGGTTAGTTGGATTTCTAAACTCCAACATGTAGTTGCCCTTTCAACCATTGAAGTTGAATATGTTGCTGCTACAGAAGCAAGCAAAGAGATGGTTTGGTTGCAAAGACTAATGGAAGAACTAAGGAAGAAGCAAGAGGATAATAGGTTGTGGAGTGATAGCCAGAGTGCTATACACCTTGCAAAGAATTCAGCATTCCATTCAAAAACTAAACACATCAAACTCAGGTATCATTTCATTAGATCAGTAGTGGAAGATGGATCTTTGAAATTAGGGAAGGTTCACACATCACAAAATCCTACTGATATGCTTACAAAAGTGGTGTCAAGAGAAAAGTTGAGCTTTTGCTCAACTTCAGTTGGCCTTAAGGAATAAGAGGCCATGATGAGAATTTTTCAATCCTTGGTTGCAGTATGGTGCAATGGAATTAGTCTCCAAGTGGAAGATTGTTAGGAATGGAGCCTAATTATGAGGAGGCTAAACAGAGAAAGTTTTTGGATTTATTGCAGGACGGACAGGGAAAGTTTCTAGATTTACGGTCTATTAGTCTACCAGAGAAAGTTTTCGGATTTACAACAGGACAACCAGGGAAAGTTTTTTTGTTTTTATCCCAAAATTAGATGTTGGGAACTCAATGTTAATCTTGGAATGTATTAAGAAAAGCAGTTTGTTTTTTTTGTTTTTTTCTTATATATAGTTGTGAGGAAAAACAAAGAAGACTATGACAAAGAAAATTACTGTGTTGATTCCTTGGAAATATAGAGAGGAAATTACAGCAGATGTTGGCTGTAGGTTGTAACCCTCTATTGCTTGGATTGAGAAAATGAAGGACTGAAAATTCTCGGTGGATGTAACCCACATTGGGTGAACCACGTTAAAATCGTTGTCTCTTCTTCTGTGTGTTTGTCTAATTTTTCTTTAATTCTGCCGTTAAAGTTTGAAACACTATAATTACTTTTCTATATAAATATATTTTATATAGTGATTTACTCTAACAGGAATGCCAACTATCATGGCGAAAGTCTCTCCGAAATATTGCACAACTATCAAGGCCAGAGTCTTAACGCTTCCTGGTGTTAACGCAAGGCATATAATTGTCTTACATAACTTCTAAAATACTCCTTGGAAAACAAATGTATAAATTTCAAGAAAATACAGAAGATAACAAAACTTTCAAATCCTGCTGTATGCAAAGTACCAATCCTGCTTATTTGAAACAGCTGGGCCAAGACCTCCACCCAAGTTAACTGAGTGCAATATTTCGTAGAGACTCTGCCCTTGATAGTTGGCATCCTCCATCATAAACATGATGTTATAGACTGTTGGAAAAAATGTCTATTCCACCGTGTTGGGTAAATTGTGGACGGTGAGAAGCTTCAACAAGTATGCGATGTCATACGCACCAGAGAAAATAACAAATGGTAATATCATTATTTAAAACAAGCCCGGAAGACATCAGAAAATTAGCAAAATCAATTGAATCGATACCCTCGCGTTTGTTTTTCTCAAACTCAATCCCGGTTTTGCTAAATAGTTCAATGGATTTTGGGTTACACTTACCACAATGAGGACTAAATTCTTTAAAATTAAATTGCCAAATGCAACACTGACCTGTAGCACACACCGGTAGCTTTCCATTTTCGTCGAAAAGAGTAAGGATAACCTCGATAAGATGAATGGCGTCCACATTTGATTTCAGAGTGCCGTAAGACCAATGACCCGACGATGGGGTTGGCTAAAGAATACAGGAAATCCTGTGTCAAAGGCAACAAGAGGATAGTGGTTTATTATTTCCCTGATCAACTTAAATTCATCATTCCAATTATCTGCCCAGGCCTTCCTGATAACTTGACCTAACGTCCTTGTACCGTCCTTGCGAGTTCAAAGATATTTCAACATTAAACTTCTTTGTGATTTATTCACCCAAATGAGAACGCCTAATTTTTTTTTTTAAAATTGTGCCTATGTTTATATACAACAAGTTGTTTATCTTCGCTTCAAATGATGATCTTGAGTTGGGAGAAGGTGAGCTTTGAGTACCGACTGACTAGGTTTTGTTCCATTGAAATAAAGCTTTTCTCCTTTAAATGATGCTCTATATTTTAAATGAGAATACTATAGTCTACTTTATGTTTAAATTGATTTCAACATGTAGTGTTTCTCTTTTTATAAAGTAATTTTTTGATATCATATTTCATAATATCATGCATTGTATCATGAAAGACATGGATTATGGCTCTTTGTAGTTATATATTTGGATTGTTTGTGCAGATTTATAGTTTTTAGATTTGATGCCCCTATGAGTTGAGGGTAGGAAGTTGAGGGTAGGAAGTCAGGTGGTAAATGCATCATGCAACAAGGCAAATAAATATTTATAATTAGAACACTTTTTTATTTTGATGGTAAATAAAATATTATATATATTTTTAAATATAAGGTTCAAAGATGATGTAGCAAGTAAGTCTGATGCAACAAAATGCAATTTTAAGAAGGTTATTTAATAATTACTTTTAACTAGTCTCCTTTTAGCTTTAATTAATTTTAACTTGTCTTCTTTATCGCCCTTGTGGCTTTCTTTGTAGTGCTTGTGGGATCCCGTTAGAATCTTCTTCTATTAGTAGTACCCAAAAAATAAATACATTAATAGAAGCAAACTGATTACAGATGAAATATAGTGCTACGATCTAAATTTTGGAAATGGAAATATTGGATTAAAATAGAGGTGGCAGCACTATAGTCCTATGAAAGTATTGTTGGTCCAAAAGAAGCATCACGAGTGCTACGACTTCTTGGTGGAACTTTCATTTGTTGGAGGTATTACATTATTTGTTACCTTACAATAATATTGCAAGAATCTTTGTAAATAAATTAGATTAGGATGTGTTTTATATTTAGACGGTGTGTTTAATATTTAGGTCCATAGTATGTATCATATAAGTTTGGAGTTATGTGTGTGGTCTCAATTAAGTGCAAGTTAAATATATTAGGTCTCATGTTTGGATGTAGGGAGTTATGAGTAATAATGAAAGACTTTACCTTTATGTAATATTTAGAAGAGAACAAAGGTCAAGAGTGATGCATATGAAGAATCTCATACATACATACATATATTGAAGATAAAGCTCTATATTATATATCTGACAAGCCTTGCATTTATGCATGCTTTTGTAGATAAATTTTAGATAAAATTTTAGTGTGCTTTTTTAATGTGTTATATGTGGCTTCTATTGGGGACCACTCCCATAAAAATACGAAAATATTATTTCAATGAGTTTACATAGGATTTTACGAGGGATCTTGGTCCCCTAATACTAAGTGGGGTTTAAACCTTGGACCTCTCAAAGAGAAGCTAAAATACTTAAACCTTGGACCTCTCAAAGAGAAACCAAAATACTTACCACTACAGTAAGCTTGTAGCTATCAAAATAGCAAAATATTCCATTTGCTGTAGCATACCATTTTATCATACTTTTTTCATTTTTATTTTCTATTAAATATATTCTTCAACTCCCTTTAGGTGCTATATTTTCACAATAATATCCTTAGACATCATTTTAATAGAGACATAAATTCTAACTTGGAAAATTACCTTCTAGAATTTAAATTTCACTACGATGAAGATCAACACCATAATTCACTAGGATGACTCGTCCATGTATTTTTAAATATTGTAGGCTTGTTATTAGCACATATTTTTCTACAATTGAGACTTCTCATGATGAGCACCATATTTGTAGATATTATGCAAGAGACACAATAACACAATTCTAAAATTCGGCATGATTTTGAGATTTATTTTTAAAAAAATTGTTATTCCTTTCAAACTTTAAATATAGCAAGGCATATCCTGGAAAGATTACATAATTATTTAGATTTGAAATAATCTATACAACATTTTATCAACTCTTTCAATGTTGACGGAGCTACCAAATATAATTTAATATTTTTTAAAATATTATTCCAAATGGTGTGAGGAAACGAGATAATGAAGAAGTAAATTTTCTAATATTTTTAAATTTTTCTCAAAAAATGCACATCTAAACGGTCCATAATATCCTCTTCTTTATAGACTCACTTCGATAAGAATCTTTCTTTGAACTATTGATCAAAGAAATGTTGAGGCCTTAGGGAGAGCCTATAATATCGAAATCTTCTTCCAAGGGAAATATTTGGGAGAAGGAAATTTTGGTTGTTCTAAATCCTCATATCCCAACTTGATCAAGTATGCACCTTCTTTTGATAAATTTCAAAGAAACTCCTCTTTTTATCAATTGTAAACTCTTTAATATGAAGTTCTATATTGATGATCATTTGGATAGAGTTATTTTCCTAAAACCATGGTTAAGATCATATCTTTCTAACTTGCCAAGCAAGGTTTCATTCTATCTAAAAAAGATATGCAAATCTCTTTTTATGTTTTTTTATCAAACAAAGGAATACCCAAGTAGGTTGATGGAAATTTTTTAATCCTAAACCCAAAATCATTCACAATAATTTATTGTAATTCTAGGGTAGTATTAATAAAAAATCTTAGATTTGGTAGTATTTATATACTATCCAATAGCCTTCTCATAGCACGATAATATTGATTTAAACTCCATGGGCCCACTAACTAAGGGATGACCCAAAAAAAATGTATCATCAACAAATTATATATGAGATTCAAAGGAATCATTTTTTGCAACTTGAATACCCTTGTTTTTTCCTTCCATTTTTACCATTGAAAAGGTTTTGCCTAATGCTTTTTCGAGAATACTGAATAGATGAATAGATAAGGAGAAAGTGGATCACCTTGACAAAGTCCACAAGACGATTTGAAGTATCGAGTAGAAGAACCATTGAAAAGATCTTGATCTCTTCTGTTGTCTTTGTGTTAGGATTTTCCTCCACATCTTCCTTTACACCTTTAATTCCTTTTGAACTCAAACTTATATATTGTACTTGTTTATCCCCTATGTACTTCTTTGTTTTTTCTAATGGCTGATCCAAGTGAGTTATGGTGGTCTTTACCATAAGATGTTGTAGATAGTATTTATTTACCCCTTCTTTAGGAGTAGAATATTTTTGATCTGATCTACTTTCTAATAATGTATGATTTCCTTGCATTACCTTCAAATTTATCTTATGACCAAAGGTTTTTGTTGCTAGTTACGAGGGAAGTCTGGGCAGATAATTTGAACGACGAATTTAAGTTGATCAGGGAAATAATAGACCACTATCCTCTTGTTGCCTTTGACACAGGATTTGATGATATTCTTTAGCCAACCCCATCGTCGGGTCATTGGTCTTACGGCACTCTAAAATCCAATGCGGACGCCATTCATCTTATCCAGGTTATCCTTACTCTTTTCGACGAAAACGGAAAACTACCGGTGTGTGCTACGGGTCAGTGTTGCATTCGGCAATTTAATTTTAAGGAATTCAATCCTCATTGTGGTAAGTGTAACCCGAAATCCATTGACTTATTGAGCAAAAGCGGGATTGACTTTGAGAAAACCAATCGCGAGGGTATCGATTCAATGATTTTCTCAGCTCGATGTCTTCGGGTGTTTTAAATAATATGGACATCAGAAACCGGCAGAATAGAGGCATAAACAAAAATTTACGTCGGTTCCCCACACATCAAGGCCAGAGTCTTAACGCTTCCTGGTGTTAACGCAAGGCATATAATTGTCTTACATAACTTCTAAAATACTCATTGGAAAACAAATGTATAAATTTCAAGAAAATACAGAAGATAACAAAACTTTCAAATCCTGCTGTATGCAAAGTACCAATCCTGCTTATTTGAAACAGCTGGGCCAAGACCTCCACCCAAGTTAACTGAGTGCAATATTTCGTAGAGACTCTGCCCTTGATAGTTGGCATCCTCCATCATAAACTTGATGTTATAGACTGTTGGAAAAAATGTCTATTCCACCGTGTTGGGTAAATTGTGGACGGTGAGAAGCTTCAACAAGTATGCGATGTCATACGCACCAGAGAAAATAACAAATGGTAATATCATTATTTAAAACAAGCCCGGAAGACATCAGAAAATTAGCAAAATCAATTGAATCGATACCCTCGCGTTTGTTTTTCTCAAACTCAATCCCGGTTTTGCTAAATAGTTCAATGGATTTTGGGTTACACTTACCACAATGAGGACTAAATTCCTTAAAATTAAATTGCCAAATGCAACACTGACCCGTAGCACACACCGGTAGCTTTCCGTTTTCGTCGAAAAGAGTAAGGATAACCTCGATAAGATGAATGGCGTCCACATTTGATTTCAGAGTGCCGTAAGACCAATGACCCGACGATGGGGTTGGCTAAAGAATACAGGAAATCCTGTGTCAAAGGCAACAAGAGGATAGTGGTTTATTATTTCCCTGATCAACTTAAATTCATCATTCCAATTATCTGCCTAGGCCTTCCTGATAACTTGACCTAACGTCCTTGTACCGCCGTTGCGAGTTCAAAGATATTTCAACATTAAACTTCTTTGTGATTTATTCACCCAAATGAGAACACCTATTTTTTTTTTTTTTTAAATTGTGCCTATGTTTATATACAACAAGTTGTTTATCTTCGCTTCAAATGATGATCTTGAGTTGAGAGAAGGTGAGCTTTGAGTACCGACTGACTAGGTTTTGTTCCATTGAAATAAAGCTTTTCTCCTTTACATGATGCTCTATATTTTAAATGAGAATACTATTGTCTACTTTATATTTAAATTGATTTCAACATGTAGTGTTTCTTTTTTTATAAAGTAATTTTTTGATATCATATTTCATAATATCATGCATTGTATCATGAAAGACATGGATTATGGCTCTTTGTAGTTATATATTTGGATTGTTTGTGCAGATTTATAGTTTTTAGATTTGATGCCCCTATGAGTTGAGGGTAGGAAGTCAGGTGGTAAATGCATCATGCAACATGGCAAATAATATTTATAATTAGAACACTTTTTTATTTTGATGGTAAATAAAAGATTATATATATTTTTTAAATATAGGGTTCAAAGATGATGTAGCAAGTAAGTCTGATGCAACAAAATGCAATTTTAAAGAGGGTTATTTAATAATTAATTTTAACTAGTCTCCTTTTATCTTTAATTAATTTTAACTTGTCTTCTTTGTCGCCTTTGTGGCTTTCTTTGTAGTGCTTGTGGGATCCCGTTAGAATCTTCTTCTATTAGTCGTACCCAAAAAATAAATGCATTAATAGAAGCAAACTGATTACAGATGAAATATAGTGCTACGATCTAAATTTTGGAAATGGAAATATTGGATTTAAATTTTTTATTTTTTATTACCATAGAGGTGGCAGCACTATAGTCCTATGAAAGCATTGTTGGTCCAGAAGAAGCATCACGAGTGCTACGACTTCTTGGTGGAACTTTCATTTTTTGGAGGTATTACATTATTTGTTACCTTACAATAATATTGCAAGAATATTTGTAAATAAATTAGATTAGGATGTGTTTTATATTTAGACGGTGTGTTTAATATTTAGGTCCATAGTATGTATCATATAAGTTTGGAGTTATGTGTGTGGTCTCAATTAAGTGCAAGTTAAATATATTAGGTCTCATGTTTGGATGTAGGGAGTTATGAGTAATAATGAAAGACTTTACCTTTATGTAATATTTAGAAGAGAACAAAGGTCAAGAGTGATGCATATGAAGAGTCTCATACATACATACATATATTGAAGATAAAGCTCTATATTATATATCTGACAAGCCTTGCATTTATGCATGCTTTTGTAGATAAATTTTAGATAAAATTTTAGTGTGCTTTTTTAATGTGTTATATGTGGCTTCTATTGGGGACCACTCCCATAAAAATACAAAAATATTATTTCAATGAGTTTACATAGGATTTTATGAGGGATCTTGGTCCCCTAATACTAAGTGGGGTTTAAACCTTGGACCTCTCAAAGAGAAGCTAAAATACTTAAACCTTGGACCTCTCAAAGAGAAACCAAAATACTTACCACTACAGTAAGCTTGTAGCTATCAAAATAGTAAAATATTCCATTTGCTATAGCATACCATTTTATCATACTTTTTTCATTTTTATTTTCTATTAAATATATTCTTCAACTTCCTTCAGGTGCTATATTTTCACAATAATCTCCTTAGACATCATTTTAATCAAGACATAAATTCTAACTTGGAAAATTACCTTCTAGAATTTAAATTTCACTACGATGAAGATCAACACCATAATTCACTAGGATGACTCGTCCATGTATTTTTAAATATTGTAGGCTTGTTATTAGCACATATTTTTCTACAATTGAGACTTCTCATGATGAGCACCATATTTGTAGATATTATGCAAGAGACACAATAACACAATTCTAAAATTTGGCATGATTTTGAGATTTATTTTTAAACATTTTGTTATTCCTTTCAAAATTTAAATATAGCAGGGAATATCATCGAAAGAATACATAATTATTTAGATTTGAAATAATTTATACAACATTTTATCAACTCTTTCAATGTTGACGGAGCTACCAAATATAATTTCATATTTTTTAAAATATTATTCCAAATGGTGTGAGGAAACAGATAATGAAGAAGTAAATGGTCTAATATTTCTAAATTTTTCTCAAAAAAATGCACATCTAAAGGGTCCATAATATCCTCTTCTTTATAGACTCACTTCGATAAGAATCTTGCTTTGAACTATTGATCAAAGAAATGTTGGGGCCTTAGGGAGAGCCTATAATATCGAAATTTTCTTCCAAGGGAAATATTTGGGAGAAGGAAATTTTGGTTGTTCTAAATCCTCATATCCCAACTTGATCAAGTATGCACCTTATTTTGATAAATTTCAAAGCAACTCCTCTTTTTATCAATTGTAAACTCTTTAATATGAAGTTCTATATTGATGATCATTTGGATAGAGTTATTTTCCTAAAACCATGGTTAAGATCGTATCTTTCTAACTTGCCAAGCAAGCTTTCATTCTATCTAAAAAAGAGATGCAAAGCTCTTTTTATTTTTTTTATCAAACAAAGGAATACCCAAGTAGGTTGATGGAAATTTTTTAATCCTAAACCCAAAATCATTCACAATAATTTATTGTAATTCTAGGGCAGTATTAATAAAAAATCTTAGATTTGGTAGTATTTATATACTATCCAATAGCCTTCTCATAGCACGATAATATTGATTTAAACTCCATGGGCCCACTAACTAAGGGATGACCCAAAAGAAATGTATCATCAACAAATTATATATGAGATTCAAAGGAATCATTTTTTGCAACTTGAATACCCTTGTTTTTTCCTTCCATTTTTACCATTGAAAAGGTTTTGCCTAATGCCTTTTCGAGAATACTGAATAGATGAATAGATAAGGAGAAAGTGGATCACCTTGACAAAGTCCACAAGACGATTTGAAGTATCGAGTAGAAGAACCATTGAAAAGATCTTGATCTCTTCTGTTGTCTTTGTGTTAGGATTTTCCTCCACATCTTCCTTTACACCTTTAATTCCTTTTGAACTCGAACTTATATATTGTACTTGTTTATCCCTTATGTACTTCTTTGTTTCTTCTAATGGCTGATCCAAGTGAGTTATGGTGGTCTTTACCATAAGATGTTGTAGATACTATTTATTTACCCCTTCTTTAGGAGTAGAATATTTTTGATCTGATCTACTTTCTAATAATGTATGATTTCCTTGCATTACCTTGAAATTTATCTTATGACCAAAGGTTTTTGTCTCTTTATTCATAGTTTTTACTTTGCAAATTGTTGCCAAATGGCTAGCTTCATAATAATTATAACAACAACATGCAATATTTTTATAATCTACTTGTTGATCCCATTATCTTAATTTAGATTTGATCTTAATAGATTGTGACAAAGGTTTTAAAATATCCATAGCAACACATATTATAGTATAAATAGCATGCCCCTGCTCGTTAATAGTTAGTCCTTACTTGTTGAATTATTGTGGGGTGTTTCTAATATTCTTCAAAGCATTCTTATTGATAAGATGATATGGAAGTTCAAAAATCCTAACCCAAATCGAAAGATTCTTAATTTTTTTATCTCAAGAAGAAAAATCATTCCATGGTCTTAAATAAAGGGTATCTCTCCTTGTAAACCATGGGTCACCACTCAATATTTCATCCCTATTTTTGGAATTAGAAAATATGACAAGAAAAAATCTTTAGGAAGAAAATCCATAGTGTAATTTGAATTCAATTCCCACTTCTACTTGATCCAATCTTAAAATCCAAAAAACCTGAGTAATGTTTATGAAACTAATCCGTTGCTTTTAAAAACTGTTATATCATGCTCAATCATCTCATCCTTGATAGTCACTTGTAGTGTAACATCTTCTACCTAAATTAAACTTACCATATATTTGAGGTTTTGGTTATATTCAGCTTGGGCATCCATACTTTCAACTAGGGAATCCTTACTTTCCAATAGGGTTTTCAAATTTAACTTTCCTTCCAAACTAGCTACTGGGGCTCACTCTTAACATGCACTTCCTCCTAGCTCACACTCCCTCCTAGCTTACACTTGCTCTCAATTCATACTTTCTCCGAGCTCGCACTCCCTCCTGACTCGCACTCGCTTCTATATCTTTTTTCTATCAACATTCCTTTGCTTCGATTTTTTTTAGAAATAATATTCGTCACATTCATGGTAAGGTTTTGAAGCATCGATACACTTTGGATGAACCCATTGGTTTTATCCCATATTTGAAGATCTCAAGATTGCTAAAAGAACTAAATCCTCCTACACTCGAAGTAGCACAAAATTCTTCCATCATACTCTACAACTCCTAGGGTTTACTATTTATAAAGTATTCTTTACTTTTGGATCTTTGCATGATAATTTAACTTTATAGGTGACCTTAATATGACCAAGCTCTCTAGTTTGCACACCCGCTGCATGCCATGTCTCTACCTTCACCGATAGTCCTCTTGTAAAATCAACATAACTTTAGTGTTTTGATTTTTTACATCAATTAGAACACTTCTTCCACCGCTAGGATTTCATGGTGAATATTGGCAAATGCTATTACAAAAATTAAAACATGACAAAGACTATTTTAAAAATTAAAATACATGTTCCTCATGCTCTACCTTAGATGATGAAGCTTTTTTTATATTTTTTACAATACTATAGATGGTGCATAAGATCTCATGCTAATTTGATATTATTTATTATGTAACCTTAATAAAAATATATTTTTTAGGTTATATGAAATTGAAATAGCCACATTTACACTACACTATCAAGATAATGATATTACAAAAGGTTAATAATTATACATGTATCACTTAACAAGCTTTAAACTTAATTTTTTTCTAAAAATAAAAGAATTTAAATGCTTATACTATTTAATATTTTTTTTAAAAATTAAAAAAATTTATTAAAATGTTGAAAAATAAAATTACAAGGAGGACACACTACAACTTGAAATCAATCTAATTGTGGAGTGGACAATAGTATTCTCCTTACACTACAGCTTGAAATGGCCACACTTACACTACACTATCAAGATAATGATATTACAATTAAATATTATACATGTATCACTTAACAAGCTTTAAACTTGAATTTTTTCCTAAAAATAAAAGAATTTAAATTCTTATACTATTTAATATATATTTTTTTAAATTAAAAAATTATCCAATTTTATAAGCTTTATTAACATGTTGAAGAAGAAAATTACAAGGAGGACACACTACAACTTGAAATCAATTTAATTGTGGTGTGGACAATAGTATTCTCCTTACACTACAACTTGAAATCAATTTAAATGTGGAATGGACAATAGTATTCTCATTTGCTTCGTGTGACTCAATTATTTCAATTTAAGTGTGGAGTGGACAATAGTATTCTCAATTTGCTTGGTGTGACTCAATTATTTCAATGGAGGAAAACCTAATGAGTTGTTGGTGAAAACCCACATCTTAACTTAACATCATCATCATGTAAAGAGGTGCAACGTTTGTCCTTTCTTCTTTTGAGCAGCATAAAAGATTTAAAATGAAGAGGTATGGTGATTAAAGAGACAGAAATACTGTCTGCTGTGACAACCATAAAGATGAAGAGCGTGTCCAGATCATCATATGAAGTCAAAATGGTAACAACAATTTATATATAAACATATGCATTCTTGAAAAATAAAACAAACATAGGCGCTCATGTGGGTGAAGCAATCACAAAGAAGTTCAATGTGGAAAAATCTTTGAACTCGCAGCGGCGGTGCAAATATGTTAGGTTAGCCAGTTACGAGGGAAGTCTGGGCAGATAATTTGAACGACGAATTTAAGTTGATCAGGGAAATAATAGACCACTATCCTCTTGTTGCCTTTGACACAGGATTTCCTGATATTCTTTAGCCAACCCCATCCTCGGGTCATTGGTCTTACGGCACTTTGAAATCCAATGCGGACGCCATTCATCTTATCCAGGTTATCCTTACTCTTTTCGACGAAAACGGAAAACTACCGGTGTGTGCTACGGGTCAGTGTTGCATTTGGCAATTTAATTTTAAGGAATTCAATCCTCATTGTGGTAAGTGTAACCCGAAATCCATTGACTTATTGAGCAAAAGCGGGATTGACTTTGAGAAAAACAAACGCGAGGGTATCGATTCAATTGATTTTGCTCAGCTTCTGATGTCTTCGGGGCTTGTTTTAAATAATGATATTACCTTGTTATTTTCTTTGCTGCGTATGACATCGCATACTTGCTGAAACTTCTCACTGGCCAGAATTTACCGTGGAGGACTTCTATAAACTTATAAACATATTTTTTTTCAACCGTCTATGACATAGAGTTTATGATGGAGGAATGCCAACTATCATGGCGAAAGTGTCTCCGAAATATTGCACAACTATCAAGGCCAGAGTCTTAACGCTTCCTGGTGTTAACGCAAGGCATATAATTGTCTTACATAACTTCTAAAATACTCATTGGAAAACAAATGTATAAATTTCAAGAAAATACAGAAGATAACAAAACTTTCAAATCCTGCTGTATGCAAAGTACCAATCCTGCTTATTTGAAACAGGTGGGCCAAGACCTCCACCCAAGTTAACTGAGTGCAATATTTCGTAGAGACTCTGCCCTTGATAGTTGGCATCCTCCATCATAAACTTGATGTTATAGACTGTTGGAAAAAATGTCTATTCCACCGTGTTGGGTAAATTGTGGACGGTGAGAAGCTTCAACAATTATTCGATGTCATACGCACCAGAGAAAATAACAAATGGTAATATCATTATTTAAAACAAGCCCGGAAGACATCAGAAAATTAGCAAAATCAATTGAATCGATACCCTCGCGTTTGTTTTTCTCAAACTCAATCCCGGTTTTGCTAAATAGTTCAATGGATTTTGGGTTACACTTACCACAATGAGGACTAAATTCCTTAAAATTAAATTGCCAAATGCAACACTGACCCGTAGCACACACCGGTAGCTTTCCGTTTTCGTCGAAAAGAGTAAGGATAACCTCGATAAGATGAATGGCGTCCACATTTGATTTCAGAGTGCCGTAAGACCAATGACCCGACGATGGGGTTGGCTAAAGAATACAGGAAATCCTGTGTCAAAGGCAACAAGAGGATAGTGGTTTATTATTTCCCTGATCAACTTAAATTCATCATTCCAATTATCTGCCCAGGCCTTCCTGATAACTTGACCTAACGTCCTTGTACCGCCGTTGCGAGTTCAAAGATATTTCAACATTAAACTTCTTTGTGATTTATTCACCCAAATGAGAACGCCTATTTTTTTTTTTTTTTTTTAAAGTGTGGCTATGTTTATATACAACAAGTTGTTTATCTTCGCTTCAAATGATGATCTTGATTTGAGAGAAGGTGAGCTTTGAGTACCGACGGACTAGGTTTTCTTCCATTCAAATAAAGCTTTTCTCCTTTACATGATGCTCTATATTTTAAATGAGAATACTATTGTCTACTTTATATTTAAATTGATTTCAACTTGTAGTTTTTTTCATAAAGTAATTTTTTGATATCATATTTCATAATATCATGCATTGTATCATGAAAGACATGGATTATGGCTCTTTGTAGTTATATATTTGGATTGTTTGTGCAGATTTATAGTTTTTAGATTTGATGCCCTATGAGTCGAGGGTAGGAAGTTAGGTGGTAAATGCATCATGCAACGTGCCAAATAATATTTATAATTAGAACACTTTTTTATTTTGATGGTAAATAAAAGATTATATTTTTTTTTTTAAAGATATAGGGTTCAAAGATGATGTAGCAAGTAAGTCTGATGCAACAAAATGCAATTTTAAAGTGCGCTATTTAATAATTAATTTTAACTAGTCTCCTTTTATCTTTAAATAATTTTAACTTGTCTTCTTTATCGCCCTTGTGGCTTTCTTTGTAGTGCCGTTAAAATATTCTTCTATTAATAGTACCCAAAAATTACCATAGAGGGCTACGATCTAAATTTTGAAAATGAAAATACTGGATTAAAAATTTTGATTTTTTATTACCATAGAGGTGGCAGCACTATAGTCCTATGAAAGCATTGTTCATCCAGAAGAAGCATCACGAGTGCTACGACTTCTTGGTGGCACTTTCATTTGTTGGAGGTATACATTATTTGTTACCTTACAATAATATTGCAAGAATCTTTGTAAATAGATTAGATTAGGATGTGTTTTATATTTAGACGGTGTGTTTAATATTTAGGTCCATAGTATGTATTATATAAGTTTGGAGTTATGTGTGTGGTGTCAATTAGGTAAGTGCAAGTTATATATATTAGGGCAATATTAATCCTAAACCCAAAATCATTCATAATAATTTATTGTAATTATAGGGCAGTATTAATAAAAAATCTTAGATTTGGTAGTATATATATACTATCCAATACCCTTCTCATAGCACGATAATATTGATTTAAACTCCTTGGGCCCACTAACTAACGGATGACCCAAAAGAAATGTATCATCAACAAATTATATATGAGATTCAAAGGAATCATTTTTTGCAACTTGAATACCCTTGTTTTTTCCTTCCATTTTTACCATTGAAAAGGTTTTGCCTAATGCCTTTTCGAGAATACTGAATAGATGAATAGATAAGGAGAAAGTGGATCACCTTGACAAATTCCACAAGATGATTTGAAGTATCGAGTACAAGAACCATTGAAAAGATCTTGATCTCTTCTGTTGTCTTTGTGTTAGGATTTTCCTCCACATCTTCCTTTACACCTTTAATTCCTTTTGAACTCGAACTTATATATTGTACTTGTTTATCCCTTATGTACTTCTTTGTTTCTTCTAATGGCTGATCCAAGTGAGTTATGGTGGTCTTTACCATAAGATGTTGTAGATACTATTTATTTACCCCTTCTTTAGGAGTAGAATATTTTTGATCTGATCTACTTTCTAATAATGTATGATTTCCTTGCATTACCTTGAAATTTATCTTATGACCAAAGGTTTTTGACTCTTAATTCATAGTTTTTACTTTGCAAATTGTTGCCAAATGGCTAGCTTCATAATAATTATAACAACAACATGCAATATTTTTATAATCTACTTGTTGATCCCATTATCTTAATTTAGATTTGATCTTAATAGATTGTGACAAAGGTTTTAAAATATCCATAGCAACACATATTATAGTATAAATAGCATGCCCCTGCTCGTTAATAGTTAGTCCTTACTTGTTGAATTATTGTGGGGTGTTTCTAATATTCTTCAAAGCATTCTTATTGATAAGATGATATGGAAGTTCAAAAATCCTAACCCAAATCGAAAGATTCTTAATTTTTTTATCTCAAGAAGAAAAATCATTCCATGGTCTTAAATAAAGGGTATCTCTCCTTGTAAACCATGGGTCACCACTCAATATTTCATCCCTATTTTTGGAATTAGAAAATATGACAAGAAAAAATCTTTAGGAAGAAAATCCATAGTGTAATTTGAATTCAATTCCCACTTCTACTTGATCCAATCTTAAAATCCAAAAAACCTGAGTAATGTTTATGAAACTAATCCGTTGCTTTTAAAAACTGTTATATCATGCTCAATCATCTCATCCTTGATAGTCACTTGTAGTGTAACATCTTCTACCTAAATTAAACTTACCATATATTTGAGGTTTTGGTTATATTCAGCTTGGGCATCCATACTTTCAACTAGGGAATCCTTACTTTCCAATAGGGTTTTCAAATTTAACTTTCCTTCCAAACTAGCTACTGGGGCTCACTCTTAACATGCACTTCCTCCTAGCTCACACTCCCTCCTAGCTTACACTTGCTCTCAATTCATACTTTCTCCGAGCTCGCACTCCCTCCTGACTCGCACTCGCTTCTATATCTTTTTTCTATCAACATTCCTTTGCTTCGATTTTTTTTAGAAATAATATTCGTCACATTCATGGTAAGGTTTTGAAGCATCGATACACTTTGGATGAACCCATTGGTTTTATCCCATATTTGAAGATCTCAAGATTGCTAAAAGAACTAAATCCTCCTACACTCGAAGTAGCACAAAATTCTTCCATCATACTCTACAACTCCTAGGGTTTACTATTTATAAAGTATTCTTTACTTTTGGATCTTTGCATGATAATTTAACTTTATAGGTGACCTTAATATGACCAAGCTCTCTAGTTTGCACACCCGCTGCATGCCATGTCTCTACCTTCACCGATAGTCCTCTTGTAAAATCAACATAACTTTAGTGTTTTGATTTTTTACATCAATTAGAACACTTCTTCCACCGCTAGGATTTCATGGTGAATACTGGCAAATGCTATTACAAAAATTAAAACATGACAAAGACTATTTTAAAAATTAAAATACATGTTCCTCATGCTCTACCTTAGATGATGAAGCTTTTTTTATATTTTTTACAATACTATAGATGGTGCATAAGATCTCATGCTAATTTGATATTATTTATTATGTAACCTTAATAAAAATATATTTTTTAGGTTATATGAAATTGAAATAGCCACATTTACACTACACTATCAAGATAATGATATTACAAAAGGTTAATAATTATACATGTATCACTTAACAAGCTTTAAACTTAATTTTTTTCTAAAAATAAAAGAATTTAAATGCTTATACTATTTAATATTTTTTTTAAAAATTAAAAAAATTTATTAAAATGTTGAAAAATAAAATTACAAGGAGGACACACTACAACTTGAAATCAATCTAATTGTGGAGTGGACAATAGTATTCTCCTTACACTACAGCTTGAAATGGCCACACTTACACTACACTATCAAGATAATGATATTACAATTAAATATTATACATGTATCACTTAACAAGCTTTAAACTTGAATTTTTTCCTAAAAATAAAAGAATTTAAATTCTTATACTATTTAATATATATTTTTTTAAATTAAAAAATTATCCAATTTTATAAGCTTTATTAACATGTTGAAGAAGAAAATTACAAGGAGGACACACTACAACTTGAAATCAATTTAATTGTGGTGTGGACAATAGTATTCTCCTTACACTACAACTTGAAATCAATTTAAATGTGGAATGGACAATAGTATTCTCATTTGCTTCGTGTGACTCAATTATTTCAATTTAAGTGTGGAGTGGACAATAGTATTCTCAATTTGCTTGGTGTGACTCAATTATTTCAATGGAGGAAAACCTAATGAGTTGTTGGTGAAAACCCACATCTTAACTTAACATCATCATCATGTAAAGAGGTGCAACGTTTGTCCTTTCTTCTTTTGAGCAGCATAAAAGATTTAAAATGAAGAGGTATGGTGATTAAAGAGACAGAAATACTGTCTGCTGTGACAACCATAAAGATGAAGAGCGTGTCCAGATCATCATATGAAGTCAAAATGGTAACAACAATTTATATATAAACATATGCATTCTTGAAAAATAAAACAAACATAGGCGCTCATGTGGGTGAAGCAATCACAAAGAAGTTCAATGTGGAAAAATCTTTGAACTCGCAGCGGCGGTGCAAATATGTTAGGTTAGCCAGTTACGAGGGAAGTCTGGGCAGATAATTTGAACGACGAATTTAAGTTGATCAGGGAAATAATAGACCACTATCCTCTTGTTGCCTTTGACACAGGATTTCCTGATATTCTTTAGCCAACCCCATCCTCGGGTCATTGGTCTTACGGCACTTTGAAATCCAATGCGGACGCCATTCATCTTATCCAGGTTATCCTTACTCTTTTCGACGAAAACGGAAAACTACCGGTGTGTGCTACGGGTCAGTGTTGCATTTGGCAATTTAATTTTAAGGAATTCAATCCTCATTGTGGTAAGTGTAACCCGAAATCCATTGACTTATTGAGCAAAAGCGGGATTGACTTTGAGAAAAACAAACGCGAGGGTATCGATTCAATTGATTTTGCTCAGCTTCTGATGTCTTCGGGGCTTGTTTTAAATAATGATATTACCTTGTTATTTTCTTTGCTGCGTATGACATCGCATACTTGCTGAAACTTCTCACTGGCCAGAATTTACCGTGGAGGACTTCTATAAACTTATAAACATATTTTTTTTCAACCGTCTATGACATAGAGTTTATGATGGAGGAATGCCAACTATCATGGCGAAAGTGTCTCCGAAATATTGCACAACTATCAAGGCCAGAGTCTTAACGCTTCCTGGTGTTAACGCAAGGCATATAATTGTCTTACATAACTTCTAAAATACTCATTGGAAAACAAATGTATAAATTTCAAGAAAATACAGAAGATAACAAAACTTTCAAATCCTGCTGTATGCAAAGTACCAATCCTGCTTATTTGAAACAGGTGGGCCAAGACCTCCACCCAAGTTAACTGAGTGCAATATTTCGTAGAGACTCTGCCCTTGATAGTTGGCATCCTCCATCATAAACTTGATGTTATAGACTGTTGGAAAAAATGTCTATTCCACCGTGTTGGGTAAATTGTGGACGGTGAGAAGCTTCAACAATTATTCGATGTCATACGCACCAGAGAAAATAACAAATGGTAATATCATTATTTAAAACAAGCCCGGAAGACATCAGAAAATTAGCAAAATCAATTGAATCGATACCCTCGCGTTTGTTTTTCTCAAACTCAATCCCGGTTTTGCTAAATAGTTCAATGGATTTTGGGTTACACTTACCACAATGAGGACTAAATTCCTTAAAATTAAATTGCCAAATGCAACACTGACCCGTAGCACACACCGGTAGCTTTCCGTTTTCGTCGAAAAGAGTAAGGATAACCTCGATAAGATGAATGGCGTCCACATTTGATTTCAGAGTGCCGTAAGACCAATGACCCGACGATGGGGTTGGCTAAAGAATACAGGAAATCCTGTGTCAAAGGCAACAAGAGGATAGTGGTTTATTATTTCCCTGATCAACTTAAATTCATCATTCCAATTATCTGCCCAGGCCTTCCTGATAACTTGACCTAACGTCCTTGTACCGCCGTTGCGAGTTCAAAGATATTTCAACATTAAACTTCTTTGTGATTTATTCACCCAAATGAGAACGCCTATTTTTTTTTTTTTTTTTTTAAAGTGTGGCTATGTTTATATACAACAAGTTGTTTATCTTCGCTTCAAATGATGATCTTGATTTGAGAGAAGGTGAGCTTTGAGTACCGACGGACTAGGTTTTCTTCCATTCAAATAAAGCTTTTCTCCTTTACATGATGCTCTATATTTTAAATGAGAATACTATTGTCTACTTTATATTTAAATTGATTTCAACTTGTAGTTTTTTTCATAAAGTAATTTTTTGATATCATATTTCATAATATCATGCATTGTATCATGAAAGACATGGATTATGGCTCTTTGTAGTTATATATTTGGATTGTTTGTGCAGATTTATAGTTTTTAGATTTGATGCCCTATGAGTCGAGGGTAGGAAGTTAGGTGGTAAATGCATCATGCAACGTGCCAAATAATATTTATAATTAGAACACTTTTTTATTTTGATGGTAAATAAAAGATTATATTTTTTTTTTTAAAGATATAGGGTTCAAAGATGATGTAGCAAGTAAGTCTGATGCAACAAAATGCAATTTTAAAGTGCGCTATTTAATAATTAATTTTAACTAGTCTCCTTTTATCTTTAAATAATTTTAACTTGTCTTCTTTATCGCCCTTGTGGCTTTCTTTGTAGTGCCGTTAAAATATTCTTCTATTAATAGTACCCAAAAATTACCATAGAGGGCTACGATCTAAATTTTGAAAATGAAAATACTGGATTAAAAATTTTGATTTTTTATTACCATAGAGGTGGCAGCACTATAGTCCTATGAAAGCATTGTTCATCCAGAAGAAGCATCACGAGTGCTACGACTTCTTGGTGGCACTTTCATTTGTTGGAGGTATACATTATTTGTTACCTTACAATAATATTGCAAGAATCTTTGTAAATAGATTAGATTAGGATGTGTTTTATATTTAGACGGTGTGTTTAATATTTAGGTCCATAGTATGTATTATATAAGTTTGGAGTTATGTGTGTGGTGTCAATTAGGTAAGTGCAAGTTATATATATTAGGGCAATATTAATCCTAAACCCAAAATCATTCATAATAATTTATTGTAATTATAGGGCAGTATTAATAAAAAATCTTAGATTTGGTAGTATATATATACTATCCAATACCCTTCTCATAGCACGATAATATTGATTTAAACTCCTTGGGCCCACTAACTAACGGATGACCCAAAAGAAATGTATCATCAACAAATTATATATGAGATTCAAAGGAATCATTTTTTGCAACTTGAATACCCTTGTTTTTTCCTTCCATTTTTACCATTGAAAAGGTTTTGCCTAATGCCTTTTCGAGAATACTGAATAGATGAATAGATAAGGAGAAAGTGGATCACCTTGACAAATTCCACAAGATGATTTGAAGTATCGAGTACAAGAACCATTGAAAAGATCTTGATCTCTTCTGTTGTCTTTGTGTTAGGATTTTCCTCCACATCTTCCTTTACACCTTTAATTCCTTTTGAACTCGAACTTATATATTGTACTTGTTTATCCCTTATGTACTTCTTTGTTTCTTCTAATGGCTGATCCAAGTGAGTTATGGTGGTCTTTACCATAAGATGTTGTAGATACTATTTATTTACCCCTTCTTTAGGAGTAGAATATTTTTGATCTGATCTACTTTCTAATAATGTATGATTTCCTTGCATTACCTTGAAATTTATCTTATGACCAAAGGTTTTTGACTCTTAATTCATAGTTTTTACTTTGCAAATTGTTGCCAAATGGCTAGCTTCATAATAATTATAACAACAACATGCAATATTTTTATAATCTACTTGTTGATCCCATTATCTTAATTTAGATTTGATCTTAATAGATTGTGACAAAGGTTTTAAAATATCCATAGCAACACATATTATAGTATAAATAGCATGCCCCTGCTCGTTAATAGTTAGTCCTTACTTGTTGAATTATTGTGGGGTGTTTCTAATATTCTTCAAAGCATTCTTATTGATAAGATGATATGGAAGTTCAAAAATCCTAACCCAAATCGAAAGATTCTTAATTTTTTTATCTCAAGAAGAAAAATCATTCCATGGTCTTAAATAAAGGGTATCTCTCCTTGTAAACCATGGGTCACCACTCAATATTTCATCCCTATTTTTGGAATTAGAAAATATGACAAGAAAAAATCTTTAGGAAGAAAATCCATAGTGTAATTTGAATTCAATTCCCACTTCTACTTGATCCAATCTTAAAATCCAAAAAACCTGAGTAATGTTTATGAAACTAATCCGTTGCTTTTAAAAACTGTTATATCATGCTCAATCATCTCATCCTTGATAGTCACTTGTAGTGTAACATCTTCTACCTAAATTAAACTTACCATATATTTGAGGTTTTGGTTATATTCAGCTTGGGCATCCATACTTTCAACTAGGGAATCCTTACTTTCCAATAGGGTTTTCAAATTTAACTTTCCTTCCAAACTAGCTACTGGGGCTCACTCTTAACATGCACTTCCTCCTAGCTCACACTCCCTCCTAGCTTACACTTGCTCTCAATTCATACTTTCTCCGAGCTCGCACTCCCTCCTGACTCGCACTCGCTTCTATATCTTTTTTCTATCAACATTCCTTTGCTTCGATTTTTTTTAGAAATAATATTCGTCACATTCATGGTAAGGTTTTGAAGCATCGATACACTTTGGATGAACCCATTGGTTTTATCCCATATTTGAAGATCTCAAGATTGCTAAAAGAACTAAATCCTCCTACACTCGAAGTAGCACAAAATTCTTCCATCATACTCTACAACTCCTAGGGTTTACTATTTATAAAGTATTCTTTACTTTTGGATCTTTGCATGATAATTTAACTTTATAGGTGACCTTAATATGACCAAGCTCTCTAGTTTGCACACCCGCTGCATGCCATGTCTCTACCTTCACCGATAGTCCTCTTGTAAAATCAACATAACTTTAGTGTTTTGATTTTTTACATCAATTAGAACACTTCTTCCACCGCTAGGATTTCATGGTGAATACTGGCAAATGCTATTACAAAAATTAAAACATGACAAAGACTATTTTAAAAATTAAAATACATGTTCCTCATGCTCTACCTTAGATGATGAAGCTTTTTTTATATTTTTTACAATACTATAGATGGTGCATAAGATCTCATGCTAATTTGATATTATTTATTATGTAACCTTAATAAAAATATATTTTTTAGGTTATATGAAATTGAAATAGCCACATTTACACTACACTATCAAGATAATGATATTACAAAAGGTTAATAATTATACATGTATCACTTAACAAGCTTTAAACTTAATTTTTTTCTAAAAATAAAAGAATTTAAATGCTTATACTATTTAATATTTTTTTTAAAAATTAAAAAAATTTATTAAAATGTTGAAAAATAAAATTACAAGGAGGACACACTACAACTTGAAATCAATCTAATTGTGGAGTGGACAATAGTATTCTCCTTACACTACAGCTTGAAATGGCCACACTTACACTACACTATCAAGATAATGATATTACAATTAAATATTATACATGTATCACTTAACAAGCTTTAAACTTGAATTTTTTCCTAAAAATAAAAGAATTTAAATTCTTATACTATTTAATATATATTTTTTTAAATTAAAAAATTATCCAATTTTATAAGCTTTATTAACATGTTGAAGAAGAAAATTACAAGGAGGACACACTACAACTTGAAATCAATTTAATTGTGGTGTGGACAATAGTATTCTCCTTACACTACAACTTGAAATCAATTTAAATGTGGAATGGACAATAGTATTCTCATTTGCTTCGTGTGACTCAATTATTTCAATTTAAGTGTGGAGTGGACAATAGTATTCTCAATTTGCTTGGTGTGACTCAATTATTTCAATGGAGGAAAACCTAATGAGTTGTTGGTGAAAACCCACATCTTAACTTAACATCATCATCATGTAAAGAGGTGCAACGTTTGTCCTTTCTTCTTTTGAGCAGCATAAAAGATTTAAAATGAAGAGGTATGGTGATTAAAGAGACAGAAATACTGTCTGCTGTGACAACCATAAAGATGAAGAGCGTGTCCAGATCATCATATGAAGTCAAAATGGTAACAACAATTTATATATAAACATATGCATTCTTGAAAAATAAAACAAACATAGGCGCTCATGTGGGTGAAGCAATCACAAAGAAGTTCAATGTGGAAAAATCTTTGAACTCGCAGCGGCGGTGCAAATATGTTAGGTTAGCCAGTTACGAGGGAAGTCTGGGCAGATAATTTGAACGACGAATTTAAGTTGATCAGGGAAATAATAGACCACTATCCTCTTGTTGCCTTTGACACAGGATTTCCTGATATTCTTTAGCCAACCCCATCCTCGGGTCATTGGTCTTACGGCACTTTGAAATCCAATGCGGACGCCATTCATCTTATCCAGGTTATCCTTACTCTTTTCGACGAAAACGGAAAACTACCGGTGTGTGCTACGGGTCAGTGTTGCATTTGGCAATTTAATTTTAAGGAATTCAATCCTCATTGTGGTAAGTGTAACCCGAAATCCATTGACTTATTGAGCAAAAGCGGGATTGACTTTGAGAAAAACAAACGCGAGGGTATCGATTCAATTGATTTTGCTCAGCTTCTGATGTCTTCGGGGCTTGTTTTAAATAATGATATTACCTTGTTATTTTCTTTGCTGCGTATGACATCGCATACTTGCTGAAACTTCTCACTGGCCAGAATTTACCGTGGAGGACTTCTATAAACTTATAAACATATTTTTTTTCAACCGTCTATGACATAGAGTTTATGATGGAGGAATGCCAACTATCATGGCGAAAGTGTCTCCGAAATATTGCACAACTATCAAGGCCAGAGTCTTAACGCTTCCTGGTGTTAACGCAAGGCATATAATTGTCTTACATAACTTCTAAAATACTCATTGGAAAACAAATGTATAAATTTCAAGAAAATACAGAAGATAACAAAACTTTCAAATCCTGCTGTATGCAAAGTACCAATCCTGCTTATTTGAAACAGGTGGGCCAAGACCTCCACCCAAGTTAACTGAGTGCAATATTTCGTAGAGACTCTGCCCTTGATAGTTGGCATCCTCCATCATAAACTTGATGTTATAGACTGTTGGAAAAAATGTCTATTCCACCGTGTTGGGTAAATTGTGGACGGTGAGAAGCTTCAACAATTATTCGATGTCATACGCACCAGAGAAAATAACAAATGGTAATATCATTATTTAAAACAAGCCCGGAAGACATCAGAAAATTAGCAAAATCAATTGAATCGATACCCTCGCGTTTGTTTTTCTCAAACTCAATCCCGGTTTTGCTAAATAGTTCAATGGATTTTGGGTTACACTTACCACAATGAGGACTAAATTCCTTAAAATTAAATTGCCAAATGCAACACTGACCCGTAGCACACACCGGTAGCTTTCCGTTTTCGTCGAAAAGAGTAAGGATAACCTCGATAAGATGAATGGCGTCCACATTTGATTTCAGAGTGCCGTAAGACCAATGACCCGACGATGGGGTTGGCTAAAGAATACAGGAAATCCTGTGTCAAAGGCAACAAGAGGATAGTGGTTTATTATTTCCCTGATCAACTTAAATTCATCATTCCAATTATCTGCCCAGGCCTTCCTGATAACTTGACCTAACGTCCTTGTACCGCCGTTGCGAGTTCAAAGATATTTCAACATTAAACTTCTTTGTGATTTATTCACCCAAATGAGAACGCCTATTTTTTTTTTTTTTTTTTTTTAAAGTGTGGCTATGTTTATATACAACAAGTTGTTTATCTTCGCTTCAAATGATGATCTTGATTTGAGAGAAGGTGAGCTTT